>CM059311.1:4445000-4450000 GCA_030340665.1 Neosalanx taihuensis
GGTTTCTCTCTCAGGCCAACGCCTGACTGAAGAGGAATCGATCACTGATCACTGAATCGATCAGCCTACCGATTAAAATAAGCTTCATTTATTCACAACTGACTATCCTAACGGGGATTAAATATAATTTTAAAGAGTATTCTGGAGTTACTTATGTCTAATGTAGACACTTGAGTTGTTGATCATTGGTTATAGTTCCTTGAACTTACTCAGTACTGCTCTGAACAAGAGACTCATTTTATATTTGAGACTTCAGTGTTTTAAACCCTTATTATTAAACACAATTTGACCACCTGTTGTTATTTAGCCATATTATCCACTAACTAGAGATAATATTATTATTAATACTCGGTAACAAATCGATAATCAGTGTCTCATTCGGTGCATCCTGTTGTGGAAATAAAGCAACAAAAAAGAACGAGCAAAATGATTAAAGGAAGTATATTTTAAACCTGATCCGTAGGTCTTGATGATGCATTGAAAAGATGATGAATCCAGACAAGAAACAATGAATAAGGATCAAATACTGCAAGAAACATGGATGCAAAACCGAACATGAATAAAGACAAATATATATAAAAATATACCCATTTGACGTTGTCGTCTCTTGGCCTCTTTCGTTTCTTTACCGTCTTCCATGGTAAAAAAAAATATAATATAAAAGAACCGTTAGGATATAATCTTAACCAGCGCCAGCGCCGCTATTCCAGCCCGTGTTCCTCTTCCTCTGAGCCGGATCAGACTTGTCTGCTTCACCGTGGATAAGATCCACTGCTGGAGGAAGAGAGGGATGGGGGGGGGGGGGTCAACTATCCCACCACCCCCATGACACAATAACACCAAACACACACTATTGTTCATCATATAAGCTCCTATGCATATTTTACTTAGCTCCTATAAATTATTAAATTCGATATTGAGCCGGTCGTTCGTGATAGGATAACCATATTTATCTTATAAATAAAAAACTGTATTATACAACTGTATCCCCCTAATCGTAAATCACGTGTTATATATATATATATATATATATATATATTTTTTTTTTTTTTTGTTGTTGTTGGTAAGGTTGTGTAGCACGTTAGGTTTTACCCTTATCGTCGTCCTCAAACATGGGGTGTCGCCCCCTACTGGGGGGCGAGTATGGTAAAAAAAATTTAGACGGTCCATATTTACAAATGGATCATTTCAGTTTTCAACAACCAGGTGCAGTACGGCACTCAGAGTAAATATATAATGTGTATATATATATTATCGAAGACATATAGAAATGTATATAGAAATACAAAGGGTGTAACAAAAACTGACAGACCTTTCTGATCGGTTTTTCAATTCACAACAAATATTCAGATAGTGTAACAACACACTACATTTGCACAAAGGCTACACTTACAAGAGTTACAAGTTCACTTAAATGTAGAATGAGTACACTATGGTTTAATATTTTGAACCATGTGTGCTGCGTTCACCACCACCACTGTTCCATCTACAAATCGTCACTCAGTAAAAATGAGCTAGCTTGTCACTCCGGGCATGAACCCCCCCCAGTTCCAGACCTCTCTCTGGGGGGGGGGGGGGGGGGGGGGGGGGGGGGGGGGGGGGGGGGGGGGGGGGGGGGGGGGGGGGGGGGGGGGGGGGGGGGGGGGGGGGTGGAGAGGTCTGTCTTCCTCAGACTTAAAAAAAGGCCTTCAATTCCTGGAGGTGCGATTATCCTGGGAAAGCACAGGGATGGAGGGGGGGAGGAAGGAGGGAGGGAGGGATGGAGAGAGGAATAGCAGGAAGGAATGAAGGATGGAGGGAAGGAGGAATGGAGGGAGGGATAGAGAGAAAGAGGAATGGAAGGAAGGAGGAATGGAGGTATGGAGAGATAGAGAGAGGTAGGGAGGGATAGAGAGAGGGATAGAGGGATGGAGGGTGTGTCGGAGTGATGGTGGAGTGAACTCCACACCCGGGCTATAATCCTCTTTTAATTAGGCTAAGGAGAGGCGATGTGGAAGTGCTGCAGGAGGCGCGTCACAGCACCTTGACAAAGCACCAACCTGGGACAGGAAGGAAGTGAGTCTGGTCGCCTGAGGCCAGTTAAAACCCAGGAACCAGGAAGCTCTGGAGCGTGAAAAAAAAGAGAGGCTTTTCCCTCCACTGAGCGTCTACCTGGGATTTGACCTGTCCCTCTTCACGGTTAAGGTTCCTGGGGGGGGGGGGGTCTCTGGAGGGGGGCTGTCCGCTTCGGCTTGGGTGTCTGGAGTCACTCTGTCTCCTTGTTATCCAAAATCAGAGGTATTCCCATGCCAACCCCCCCCCCCCCACCTCTGTCTGCCTATGTCTCTCTCTCATCACACCACCATCAACTGATGGTCAAGTGGCCTTTACTCCCTCATTATCTCTCTCTCTTTTTCTCTCTCCCTCTCTCATTGTCTCTCTCCCTGTCTCTCTCTCTCCCTGTCTGTCTATCTCTCTCCCTGTCTGTCTGTCTCTCTCCATGTAGCAGTTTAACCAGGGGTGCCATTTTTAAAAGTAGTATTTGTGGCCCAGGCTTGTCGTGATGTATAGCACGACAACACAATTATGTGTATTCAAGGAGGGATTTTTTTTTTAATACCATTTATTACTACATTGTTACACTGTTATTATGTGTTATTAAACTTTTTACCAGTTATGATATATACAATTTATATGAATATTTTAAGTTGCTAAACTGTTATTACACTTTTTACCTGTTTTTACAAAGTTGTTGTTATTATACTTTCTACAAAGAGAATACGCTGGCATAAAGTTGGTATTACACTTCATACCAGTTATTACCACATTGTTACACTGTTAATAAGTTGTTGTTACACTTTATACCAGGTATTACTACATTGTTACACTGTTATTACGTTGTAATACGGTTCCAATCAGTGAGCTCTGGCAGAACCAATCAGACCAATCAGAACACTAGAGTGCAGTAGCAGCCAGTGAACACTAGAGTGCAGTGGCAGCCAGTGAACACTCGAGTGCAGTAGCAGCCAGTGAACACTAGATGGCAGCCCAGTACTTGTTCTGACCCAGATGGTCACATCAGCAGCAGGTAGCCGTGAACACATCCAAGTGTTTTCTGAACGATGCTGTTGATGTCAAATCAGAGATTATCTGATTTACTAAAATCAGAATAAATCAGAGCAGCCTACAGAAAATAACATATTTGATCTGACTGACATCTAACAGGAAATTAAAGTTGTTAATTTTTAGGCGATTTTTTTTCTCCTGCTGTCATGGAGGCAGTTGTTGTATCCCTCCCCTACACATCCCTCCCCCCCCCATCCCTCCCCCCCCCCATCCCTCCCCCCACATCCTTCCCCCCCGGAGCAGCCTTACATAAAACATAAAAAGCCGAGCCTATATGAAAAATGCACAGAGTATCTGGAATATAAAGCGCTTGATACTAGAGGAATCAAGGCTTTAGGCCTGAACTGATTCTATTTCAGCAGGAATTTCCTATGACTGCTTGGATGAGCGCCTCCTCAAACATTTACCCACCTTATACTGCCTCCCCGCATCCAGATACAGAGACTGATTGATTGGTTGATTGATTGCTCCCTCGCCTCTCCCGGTTCTGTTGACCACGATCAAATCAAACTGGGTTTATTGCATCGAAGTTGCTCTAGTTATGCACAGAACAAGGAGGTTTCTGCTTTGCTATCAGACATTATAAGACAAGTTTTTACATGTTATATTAAGTACGTGGGGATGTTTTGTGTGTGTGTGTGTGTGTGTGTGTGTGTGTGTGTGTGTGTGTGTGTGTAAATGTTCAGTGCAAGACAGCAGATAAAATGTCAATAAAACAAATAAAATGGTAAATAAAGTGGGACAATGTAGCCTATTTTCTCTTCTTCCTATTTTCTCTTCTCTTCTATTTTCTCTATTTTCTCTTCTTTTGACAAATTAATATTATTTGTATTTTTTTTTTAAGAATAAAACGCAGTTCTGACGTAAAACTGACTAAAATGTACGTCTAGACGTTTTTTTGTCTTGACATACTAAGCCAACAAGAGATTTTACTCTTACTTTACCCTGCAAAAAGTAGAAAGAATGTAATTCAAGCAACAACACTGTATTATTGAAGAAGAATACAACTCGAGGCTTTTTAATAGTAGTAGGTTAATATGTACAATTATGAACTGAACTGCCAACCAATATGGTTAGAAAACATATAACTCAGGCAGACTAAAACATGTTTTCAAATGGTTTTTGTTTCCTTTTATTATTATTTTTGCAACCACAGCAAAAACCAGGCTTTTAATGACCATGAAAGTTAAACTAAATGTGAAACTTTAACGTGTTGATACAACATAAAAAACACAAAGTGATTTCACGGCAAAAGTCGGATTTACAACCCGTCAGAATCGGTTCCTCCTCCATACATTCACCCTGGACAGCAGCTCTTATCTGCGGGTCTGATCGGTGCTGCAGACACCGTCTATTCTCCCCAGCAGGAAATGTCGTATTGTAGAAATGAAAGACCCGTAACAAAACAAAACAATAGAAGAAGTCTGCTGTCCCAGGACAGGCGCTGAGAGCCGGATCGAAACAGACATTACTCTTACTTCAAGGTGACCCACTGCTTTTACCCTAGTCTTTTCCAACCAACTACACCAGGCAAAGTGAATCAATCCACAACATCTAATATTATGTTGCAGAGAGAGAGAGAGAGAGAGAGAGAGAGAGAGAGAGAGAGAGAGAGAGAGAGAGAAAGAGAGACAGAGAGAGAGAGAAGGAGAGAGAGAGAGAAGGAGAGAGAGAGAAGGAGAGCGAAGGAGAGAGAGAGAGCAGGAGAGAGAAGGATAGAGAGAGAAGGAGAGAGAGAGAGCGAGAGAGGAGAAGGAGAAAGAGAGAAAGAGGAAAAAAGAGAGAGAGAGAGAGAGACAGAGAGAGAGACACTCGCTCCCCTCCACATTTTAATCAATACCAGACTCAAACTAACTGGGGATGAGCTGGTCACAAGAGCGGAGCGAGGCTGTGAG
>CM059311.1:4452500-4475000 GCA_030340665.1 Neosalanx taihuensis
TCACTGCAGTGATTCGTCACGGTCAGTCTGTCTACCCCAAACCTAATCCCCCCCCCCCCCCCCCCCCCCAGAGGAGCCAGGGCCGGCAGGTGTCCAGAGAGGGAGGTGGGGGGGGGGGGGGCACGTACCTGCGGCCCCCTGGAGGATGGGGGCTGGGCCTCCACCAGGAGCCTTGTTCCCCCGGCCCGGCAGCTGAGAGGGGGACACGTTACAGGATTAGCAGGATCTGGTCTGTCGCTGTGTGTGTGTGTGTGTGTGTGTGTGTCATTAGCATGTGATAGAGGGTGTGTAGTGCTGTTGGTTGGGTTGTGTCAAAGCCAAACTGTCACGCTTTCAATCGATGTCACACTTACAATGACAGAATGTGTGTTTGTGGCGCTGGTCTGGTCTGGTCTGGTCTGGTCTGGTCTGGCCTGGCCTGGCCTGGCCTGGTCTGGTCTGGCCTGGTCTGGCCCTGGTCTGGTCTGGTCTGGTCTGGTCCTGGCCTGGTCTGGCCTGGTCTGGTCTGGTCTGGGGGTCTGGCCTGGTCTGGCCTGGTCTGGTCTGGTCTGGCCTGGTCTGGCCTGGTCTGGCCTGGTCTGGCCTGGTCTGGTCTGGTCTGGTCTGGTCTGGTCTGGCCTGGTCTGGCCTGGTCTGGCCTGGTCTGGTCTGGTCCTGGCCTGGTCTGGCCTGGTCTGGCCTGGTCTGGTCTGGTCTGGTCTGGCCTGGTCTGGCCTGGTCTGGTCTGGTCTGGCCTGGTCTGGTCTGGTCTGCGCTGGTCCTGGTCTGGTCTGGTCTGGTCTGGCCTGGTCTGGTCTGGTCTGGCCTGGTCTGGTCTGGTCTGCTGGCTTTTCGCTCTCACAGACTTCCAGGGTTTCTGATCTTTCAACGAGTTCATGGAGTCTGGAGCCCCTGGAACAGAGGAGGGGAGTGAGACAGACAGACAGACAGACAGGTGAATGAGTGAGACAGACAGACAGACAGACAGACATGAATGAGTGAGACAGACAGACAGACAGACATGAATGAGTGAGACAGACAGACAGACAGACATGAATGAGTGAGACAGACAGACAGACAGACAGACATGAATGAGTGAGACAGACAGGTGAATGAGTGAGACAGACAGACAGACAGACATGAATGAGTGAGACAGACAGACAGGTGAATGAGTGAGACAGACAGACAGACAGACATGAATGAGTGAGACAGACAGACAGGTGAATGAGTGAGACAGACAGACAGACAGACATGAATGAGTGAAACAGACAGATGAATGAGTGAGACAGACGGACAGACATGAATGAGTGAGACAGACAGACAGGTGAATGAGTGAGACAGACAGACAGACAGACAGACAGACATGAATGAGGTGAAACAGACAGATGAATGAGTGAGACAGACGGGACAGACAGACAGACAAATGAATGAGTGAGGACAGACAGACATGAATGAGTGAAACAGACAGACAGACAGTCAGACAGATGAATGAGTGAGACAGACAGACAGACAGACAGACAGACAGACAGACAGACATGAATGAGTAAAACAGACAGACAGACAGTCAGACAGATGAATGAGTGAGACAGACAGACAGATGAATGACTGAGACAGACAGACAGACAGATGAATGACTAAGACAGACAGACAGATGAATGAGTGAGACAGACAGATGAATGACTGAGACAGACAGATGAATGAGTGAGACAGACAGACAGATGAATGACTGAGACAGACAGACAGATGAATGAGTGAGACAGACAGACAGACAGTCAGACAGATGAATGAGTGAGACAGACAGACAACATGATTACAGCTGTGTGTCGTTTAAGCCGTTGTGTCGGTTATGTACACCGTCTGTATACAGTCAGATTTATACTGAGAACCATGCTGATGAGAGAAGGAGAACAGAGAGGGGGGGGGAGAGAGAGAGAGGAGGGGGGGGGGGGGAAGTAGAGAAAGAGAGAAGAAAGCGAGAGGGCGGGGGAGGAGAGAGCGACAGAGAAATGGGAGCAGGGTTGTGGGCTGTTAGTGTGATGCTGCTCGCTGGTTGCTCCACGTCAAACACCACTTCATCATAGCAGGGTTTTTCTGCGGGCCCCCTGTCCCCCAAGCCCCCCTGCCACCACCAGCATCCCTGTCCCCCCCCGTCCCTCTTCCCCCCGCGGGCCCCCCTGCTGCAAGCCTGATCTATCAGCCTCCGGAAGCCGGGGGGAGAAATAAATCACAGAAATGGGGGCCAGCGATGATTGGGTTGCGGACCGCAGAGAGAGAGAAAGAGGAGAACGTGAATAAGAGGAAGAGATAGAAAACAAGAGAGAGAGAGAGAGGGAGAGGAGAGAGAGAGAGATGAATCCTGGGAAAAGCAGAGGAAAGGGAAAATGAGGGGGACTGTTGCAGGAGGGAGGAGAGGAAGAGGAGGGAGGAGGAGGAGAAGGAGAGAAACTAGAAAGAGGAAGAGGAAGGGGTTAGAGGGAGAAGAGGAAGGTGGAGGAGGGAGGAGGAGGAGGAGAGAAAGTCGGAAGAAAGGGGGAGAGGTGAGGGAGGAGGGGGTGGGGGGAGGTGGGGGAGGAGGGGGGTGAGGGAGGGGGAACATGAAGGCACGGCGCTGGTTACTGATGGTTTCGGGGACCAGCATGCAGGGGGGCAGCGTCTCCCGGGGCAACCATCCCAGAGCCCGGCCTGCGTTACTGAGACGCCAGAAGACCGAAACTGGGGTGGGGGGGGCGGAGGGGAGGGGGGGGGGGGGGGACTCAGCCCCCCACTGGAATCACCCACGCAGGGAGAAATATGGACCCAAAACTGCCTCTTCTGGACACCCTGTACCCACCTGAGCGAGAGGGGGAGAGAGAGAGGGGGAGGAGGGGGGGAGACAGAATGGAAAGCTGGTCCTCACCCAAGGGGAAAGGAAGGTGTAGATTAATAAGCGTTGCATACATTAGCACAATTAAAACTTCATTTGTTCAAATCTGAGGATTTTAGCCTCATTTAAGCTCTGGTTGGCTCTCTAGTTATTTTTAAATGAATTCATAAAGACAGTTGGACTGTCCAGGCCATGTTCTCCACACCAGCCCTGTGTACAGACAGACCCTTTAACCAAGCAGCCTGTTCTAAACACATATAGACAGACGCTGTGGTGATGATCTGTTGCGGTGATGATCTGTTGTGGTGATGATCTGCTGTGGTGATGATCTGTTGTGGTGATGATCTGTTGTGGTGATGATCTGCTGCGTGTGATGATCTGTTGCGGTGATGATCTGTTGCGGGTGATGATCTGTTGCGGTGATGATCTGTTGCGGTGATGATCTGTTGCGGTGATGATCTGTTGCGGTGGATGATCTGTTGCGGTGATGATCTGTTGCGGTGATGATCTGTTGCGGTGATGATCTGTTGCGGTGATGATCTGTTGCGGTGATGATCTGTTGCGGTGATGATCTGTTGCGGTGATGATCTGTTGTGGTGATGATCTGTTGCGGTGATGATCTGTTGTGGTGATGATCTGCTCCAGGCTCTGATCTGTTGTGGTGATGATATGTTGTGGTGATGATCTGTTGTGGTGATGATCTGTTGTGGTGATGATCTGTTGTGGTGATGATCTGTTTCAGGCTCTGGTCTGTTGTGGTGATGATCTGTTGTGGTGATGATCTGTTGTGGTGATGATCTGTTGTGGTGATGATCTGCTCCAGGCTCTGATCTGTTGTGGTGATGATCTGTTCCAGGCTCTGATTTGTTGTGGTGATGATCTGCTCCAGGCTCTGATTTGTTGTGGTGATGATCTGTTGCAGGCTCTGATTTGTTGTGGTGATGATCTGTTCCAGGCTCTGATTTGTTTGTGGTGATGATTTGTTGTGGTGATGATCTGTTGTGGTGATGATCTGCTCCAGGCTCTGATCTGTTGTGGTGATGATCTGTTGTGGTGATGATCTGTTGTGGTGATGATCTGCTGTGGTGATGATCTGCTGTGGTGATGATCTGCTCCAGGCTCTGATCTGTTGTGGTGATGATCTGTTGTGGTGATGATCTGTTGTGGTGATGATCTGCTGTGGTGATGATCTGTTGTGGTGATGATCTGTTGTGGTGATGATCTGTTGTGGTGATGATATGTTGTGGTGATGATATGTTGTGGTGATGATCTGTTGTGGTGATGATCTGTTGTGGTGATGATCTGTTGTGGTGATGATCTGTTGTGGTGATGATCTGTTGCGGTGATGATCTGCTGTGGTGATGATCTGCTCCAGGCTCTGCTGTGTTGAAATGTGAGTGATAGAAAATATCAGTCACAGTCTTGTTATCTGTCAGCTCTGCGGTTAGCTGTAATAACACACACACACACACACACACACACACACACACACACACACACACACACACAAGCCCTGCCTCAACCAGGGAAGACACACACACCTACCTGCCTGCCTGGGATAATGAACTATGTAGACTGTGTGTGTGTGTGTGACTGTGTGTGTGTGTTTGTATAACGCTGGTTTGCCTGTTTAATGGATGTTCAGAGTTACAGTGTGTTTCATCAGTTGAGGAGGGCTCCTGTGTTTGGGGCGGCAGGGGGGGGTGTTCAGGGGAGCGGGGTGTGTGTTTGGGGGCGGGGGGGAGGTGCGTGTGGTTGTGCTGATTTACACGCCGCTCCGTGTTGTCATCCGTGTCTGAACGCCAGCTCAACGCCATCACCTCACCTGGCAACGAGGATGACAGCTCGGCACGTTGGGGAGGAGGAGGAAGGAACGAGGAACGAGGAAGAGAGGAAGACGGTAAGACAGGAGGGAGGTGGAGGAGCGGGGGGGGGGGCAAGAGGGGTAACGAGGGGGCGGGGGACAGGGCAGGGGGGGTATTATAGGATCCGGAAAGATCCCAAAGTCGAACCCTAACAGGCTCACCGTTGTGAATTCAAGGAGGTGAAGTAGGAGAGAGGAGGATGAGAGGAGGAGAGAGGAAGAGGAGGAGGAAGATCTAGGATCTGTTCCACTAGTTGACCGTGCGCAGGTTTTGCTCCCTGGCCCAGGTGCATCATCTCCACATCTCTGACTCCAGGTCAGCTGTTCCTGCTGCCCAGACACTGGTCCTAATCCTGGCTTATCTCTCACCAACCTGCAGCCCAAACCTGCTCCTAACCATGGCCCACATCTATCCTTCAACCTAGGCTTGGCCCTGATCCTTAACCCAGGCTTAACCCAGGCCTGGCCCTGGCCCTGACCCCTGGTCCTGACCCGGGTCAGTCCAGAGCAGCTTCTCTCAGTGAACAGGCCTCCTCTCCTCCTCACCTCCTCACCTGCCAAAGGTGGTTCCAGCTCGCGTCCTGGTGGAGTGTCGGGAGCACTGAAGCATGTGGCTTATCCTAATGAAGCAATAAAAGTCACAGCAGGGGGCCGGGGGGGGGGGGGGGGGGGGGAGGGGGGGCAGGGGGTGTTGAAGGTGGTTAGTTGTGAGTGGAGATCTGGGACAGTCTAAGCCACTTGTGATAATTGAGATGTTGTGACTCCACATATTACCTGCATATTGGCCAAATCAGGAGGCAGGAAGTGGGTGGGAGGGTGAGATGACCCCCCCCTGGTGTGTGTAAGTGTGTGTGTGTGTGTGTATGTTTGCATTTGTGTATGTTGCATTTGTTGTATGGGTGTATCTGTATGTGTATACCTGTGTGTTTGCGTGTGTTTTTGCATTTGTGTATGGGTGTCTATGTGCATGTATGTGCACTTCCATATGTGTGTGTGTGTGCTTGGCATGTGTGTGTGTGTGTGTGTGTGTGGGTGCTTGCATGTGTGTGTGTGTGGGTGCTTGCATGTGTGTGTGTGTGTGGTGCTTGCACGTGTGTGCGTGTGTGTGCTTCGCATGTGTGTGCGTGTGTGCGCTTGCATGTGTGTGCGTGTGTGCGCTTGCATGTGTGTGCGTGTGTGTGCTTGCATGTGTGTGCGTGTGTGTGCTTGCATGTGTGTGCGTGTGTGTGCTTGCATGTGTGTGCGTGTGTGCGCTTGCATGTGTGTGCGTGTGTGCGCTTGCATGTGTGTGCGTGTGTGCGCTTGCATGTGTGTGCGTGTGTGTGCTTGCATGTGTGTGCGTGTGTGTGCTTGCATGTGTGTGCGTGTGCGTGCTTGCATGTGTGCGTGTGTGTGCTTGCATGTGTGTGCGTGTGCGTGCTTGCATGTGTGTGCGTGTGTGTGCTTGCATGTGTGCGTGTGCGTGCTTGCATGTGTGCGTGTGTTGCGTACAGTGATGGTGACGATAACGTCACATCATCACCAACGCTAATTTCATCACCTCGGCATTTTCGACATTCATCCACCGCCATTCACCTATCAAGGACGCTGAACCGAAGCCAGCCCTCCCCCTCAACACCCTCCCCCTTCACCCCTTCACTCCCCCCCCCCTCACCCCCTCACCCAGCAGCAATTAGTCATGTGTGAGAAAACCTCTGGACGGTTGACATGAACAGCAGAGATCCAGAGATCACAGGCAGAACCTTCTCCAGGAGGGGGAGAGGGGGCCAGGGGTGCATCCAGGGCCCTGTCCCCCATGACGGGATAGAGGCTAGGGGGCGACCCCGGCTCCCTCTCCCCCTGGAGGGGGCCAGAGGCTGGAGGGGAGGCTGTTCCAGCATGTCTGGGTCTCCCTGCAGCAGCTGGATGGGCCCCGGGGCCCCAACATGAACAGGCTGGGAAGGCAGGACCTCAGAGGGGTCTGGAGGAAACATGAACACAGACTCACATTTGAACTGGGACACCTTACAGGAGTAAGGTCTCTCTCTCTCTCTCTCTCTCTCTCTCTCTCTCTCTTCCCCCCTTTCGCTCCCCACTCTCTCATGCTCTCCCTCTCTCCATCTCTCTTCCCTCTCTCTCTCTCTCTCTCTCCCTCTCTCTCCATCCTCCCTCACTGGGACTAACCTTGAAGGTAGTTTGTGTATTTCGTTGTTTTCGACGTCTGTATATAAGGGATGTGGGATTTTTATTTTCCTTCTTTTTCTCTACGATCCACCCTCTCTACATCCAGCCGGTGACTCCTCCCTGCTCCGCTTTAATCACACTAACAACCAATCACGGTTTATCCATCACAGCAGCAGCAGGATGTTTTAAACCCACCAGCAGCATCTTACAGGGGCCAAGCCTGACACGCTAACCGTGCTAATCCTGCTAACGGGGCCCCGAGGTTACCCAGGATGCATCTCTCCTCTCACCCACGACACACAAGCGGGCGCCGTGACTCAGACCTTGGCTCTCTGTCGGTGAGGGGTCAAGGGTCACCCGAGCAGAGGGTGGCTGCTTGTTTGGAGAGCGAGAGAGGGTGGAGCCTAGCGAGGGGACAGGGTGATGATGAGTGGAGATCCTCCTCGTCCTCTGCCTCCTCCTCCTCCTCCTCTCCTCTTGGACTCATCCCTCCATCCCTCCATCCCTTCTCTGATCCAGAGCAGATGCGCCAGCTGAACTCTGTCAGGATAATGAAAGGCAGCGTTCTGAAGCTGGCTGTGTTGTGGAACAGGAGAACGCAGGGAGGAGAAGGTCTGTGCTTGCGGGGGCTTGTAGGGGCCTGCAGTCATGTGACATGATCACCACGCAAGGATGGATGCCAACGCTCGATCCTCTCGTCCGGAAGGTTCCTCCTGTTTCTGATTCAGAACACCATACACACACACACACACACACACACACACACACACACACACACACACAGAGTGAGAGATACAAATTTACATGGAGTCACTCAGCAGACGCTCTTATTCAGAGCGACTTACAGCGAGTACAGGGACATTCCCCCCCCCCCTGAGGCAAGTAGGGTGAAGTGCCTTGCCCAAGGACACAACTTCATGTTTGGCACAGCCAAGATTCGAAGCCCAGGACTCTTCTGTTTCCAAGCCTGACTCCCTAACCGCTCAGCCAATGTAGACTTAGTCAAAGTGTTTCTGAATACTTGAACACAAGGTGGAACGCGACTTGGTTTCTGAAGAATTCAAGCGCACGCGGTTGAGTTTTTTCCCGCTCTTTTTCTGCGCCACAATCCTCCCTGCTTACCTCATCTCTCCCGAGCCGCACCAGTTCCCTCTCCTCACGCGCGACGTCGAACGTAAACGGCGTTCTCTGCGCGGCGGGAAGTGCGTTTTCGTTCTGAAGCGACACGCAGCCGTACAGCGAGGCTCGCGCGACGCCAGGTTGAGACACACGGCTGAGGTCCTGCAGACAGACCAGCACCCCCCTCCCCTCCCCACCCCCCCCCACCCCCCACGCTCTGGTTGGCTTCCTGGCAGTGTTTCGCTCTGATAGTGTCAGTCTGGGCCAGCAGAGGCTCTCCGGGGACAGAATCAGAGGCCTGCCCGGTGTGGAAGCCCTCTGAGCAGGGAGAGCAGAGACCGCAGAGGAGCCTCCTGTCCGACGGATGACAGAGGGATGAGTTCTTACACGCAGACACACCTGCCTGCAACCCTCACCCACACCACACACACACACCTGCCCTCAGAACTAACCACACACACACACCTATCTTCAGCACTAAACACACACACACACACACCACACACACACCTGCCCTCAGAACTAACCACACACACACCACACACACACCTACCCTCAGAACTAACCACACACACACCACACACACACCTACCCTCAGAACTAACCACACACACACACCTATCTTCAGCACTAAACACACACACACACACGCCACACACACACCTGCCCTCAGAACTAACCACACACACACCACACACACACCTACCCTCAGAACTAACCACACACACACCACACACACACCTACCCTCAGAACTAACCACACACACACACCTATCTTCAGCACTAAACACACACACACACACCTACCCTCAGCACTAACCACACACACACCTACCCACACCACACACACACACACACACAAACCTACCCTCAGAACTAACCACACACACACCACACACACACCTACCCTCAGAACTAACCACACACACACACACCTATCCTCAGTACTAAACACACACACACACACACCACACACACACTCACCATCAGCCACTAACCACACACACACACACTCACCATAGCTGCACCTCCAATTAAATCAAAAGTGGTTTGTTTTTATTGGTCTTTTGCGCTGACAAGTGGGCTATCATTTTGACGGCTCTACCTGTCAGTGAGCCGCTGCTAACCCTCCGCTGACGATGCCCAACGCTTCCAATTAGGGCTGAATCAGGCTCCCGGCGCGCTCGCCATCTTTTCACCCTCCCCGTAGACCTTCCCTCTCTCCCTCCCTCCCTCTCTCCCTTCTTTCTTTCTTCTGCGCCCGCTCTGCGCGTTTCTGCCCCCCCCCCACCCCCCCCCCCTCTCTCTCTCCTTCACTTTTGCACTCCGCGTGATTCCTCTCTCCTCTCTCTCTGTCTGTCTCTCTCTCTGTCTCTGTCTGTCTCTCTCTCTCTCTCTCTCTCTCTCTTCCTGGGAGAGAGAGGGCTGTGTCTCCGCTGCAAATTACCGACACAAAACGAGGTGGCGCGCTGGCGCTGATAGCTGCCTGCCCAGAGGCCTGTCAGCATTAATGATACGATGAAGGTTTATTTTGCCCGCGTGCATGTGCTAAATTCTTTCTTGTGTGACAGCTGACGCGGATATGTGAGTGTTAACCTTATAAAAGATTCAGCGATTCTCATTATTTTCTGTCAAGTCGCGTACCTGATGGCTTTAAGGTGCATCATTTGCATGGTTGACTGGTCGGCTGTGCTCGAGATCCGGGCTGGTTTAGACGCTGTTTGTTTGTTGTGTGAAGTCATGTTTTCCGGTTTTTCTCCCTTCCAGAAAGACATGTTTTACTCAAGACTCCAAAGAGCTGACATGTTTTACTCAAGACTCCAAAGAGCTGCCAAAAGTTTATCCAAAGGCGACACACATTTATACTAAATAAAACTGAATGTATATTTTATACATTCAATCAAAAAAACAACAACCGCAAAACAAATAAAAAGAAATCTACAAAAACAACATATTGTTTCGTTTCATCATTTCACTGGCCGGTGTAACCAGGCAACCCCAGTGTGAGTTATTCCATCATGTTTACTCTGAACGTAGGCCCAAGGCTCAATAGAGGAGATTGCTTGCGGTAACATATGATTGAAACACAGGAGCTCGTGAAGAAAATATTAACCAGTAATAAATGACTGGTGTTCTGTGGTCTGTGTCGTAGGATTACTTGATTGGATAAGAACACCTGTTCCAATAACTGGCGTTAACCTTAATCTGTGTTGCGGTAGTAGAAACATTATTGTGTTATTTCTTCTATTTATTTTTTCTCCTCCATATGTCACGTTTTTTTTAGCATGTTGTGGAAATTCGAATGAGAGGGGATGAGAGATAGAGGGGGAGGGGGGAGAGAGGAGAGAGACAGGGAGAGAGAGAGAGAGAGAGAGAGAGAGAGAGAGAGAGAGAGAAAGAGAGAGAGAGAGGGAAAGGGAAAGAGGGAGAGAGATATATAGATTCACCTTGCTTTGTCCAAAATCAACACCTGACGTTTCTTAGAATATTTTCTTCAAGTAACAGTAACCTGGTGTCAACTTGTAAAAATCATTCTAAATAATTGTAGCTTAAAATTTACATTAGGCTAACATTCATTAAATTGAGTGGAGTGAGTAAGTTAGATAATTTTACAAACCTATTTTGCTAATTGAACGTTTCAGAATATTTTATTATATATAGGCCCTGTATAAAAAACAATATCGAACGTTACAATATCGAACGTTCAATTTGTCTGTTTCATACATATTTACAGCATCCCCCCCCCCCCCATTTTTTTGATTTTATCAGTTGGTCTTATCAAAAGCCAAACTTCCATGATATCTCCTCTTAAATAACCCCCCTATCTTCATCCTGTGACGGAGTTAAGAGTTTGCTTGGCTGCTCACCTACCAGCCACATAAAGCTGAGAAAGAAGCCGAAGAAAAAGCCCAGTCTGCATGGGTGTGTGTGCCTCTTCTCCCCCTCTCTGCCTGGTCCCAGTGACAGCTTGCAGTCGAGTCTCGACCCCCCTGGGGGATCCGGAGCGCGCGCTCACTAACCTGCCGGTGTCTGCGTCTTATACACCGAAACCAGCGCCTTCAAGCTGCTGGTCACATGGGGGGCTCGATTATTATGGCCTGTCGGGGAGTCACGAGGGGCTAACTGTTTGGGAGAAGAGAAGAGAAAGTGTCACACAATGGGATTTCATGCATGTTAAAGTTTGAGTCACGGTGCCCATTCAGTACATGCTGTTAGGAACATTATTCCCCTATTAGCATCGTATACTTTACTAGATGACTGCTTATCATGAACTAAATGCTGACCGCTCTGAAGCTCGTGCTTTTTTCACGCGCCCCCCCCTCCACACCCTCCCCCTGCCCCCACCCCCCTACCCCTTCCCTCCCCCCCAAAAAAGTGAAGTGCGTTTAGTTTAGTTTAATCTTTCACCTCTTGTATTCGTCTAAAGGCTACAACAACACAACACATTTCCTTAGAGAAAAAAATAACAAAATGTAATCATATTTAATATCAATAAAATGTATAATTTTTCCTGCATCCAGGATGAACTTTCTAGGCCTGAAGGATTATTTTCATACCGGATTGAAGAGGTACATTTGTGAGGCACTTCAGTAAAACCATTGAGATGAATGATAAACCAACCGACCTATCACCACCTCCTGTCAACAAGACTCATAAACAAACAAGGTTTTTAACAACAACAACAACAAAACCGTAGGCTAAATGTAATGCTAAATAATATTAATGCAAAAAAGATATAACACAACAAGAATTCAGCAAATACTGACAATGATGGTCTTAACAGACTACTATTACAACTAACATTTAAAGAACATATTTTCATGTGAAACTAAATTACTTTTTATTAGTATTATTAATAGTACTTTATTTGTTTAAAACATTTCCATTTGATGGTGTTTGTCAGTGTTATTATTTAGGCAATAATACATTAATTCATCGAAATTAAACTAAACGATAACTATTATTATCACACAGAAATATAATCTGTCCGTTCATAGTAAAAAAATAACGTTATTATTTATAAAATCTTTAAACATAATCTGACGTAAAACTAAAATTCATACCATCTAAAAGATACCGAGAAAAAAAAACAGCAGGTGGAACATTTCTATAAAAGAGGAAATAATAATCCAAAAGTTTGACTGAACACGCGCGAGGCAGAGAACAAACCCAAGCGCTCCCGGTAAAAGAGCCACGCGCTCCCGGTAATAACCCCATAATAATAACCCCATTAAAGGCCTCATCAATGATGTAATGAAAGCAAACAGGGTGAAAATTGCCTGTAAACAGTTGGATCTGAGTCTCCTGATGAATTCAGTGTCTCCTTTAATCAAAGTGAGGGAACAAGGAGGGGTGTGGGGGGGTGAGGGGGGGTGAGTGGGTGTTTGAGGGGGTCTACTCTCCCTCTCCTCGAGCCCGTCAACACCCTAAAAGCCCCCTCAGCCAATGAAGACTTGTCACAGGGGACTCACGTGGCCTGGCCTCTTTAAAACCTCGCTGCTGAGTTTTTCCTCAAGTTCAGTTTTTTGGGGAGGGAATCTCCGTCGCTGCCTCGCTGCCTCGTTGCCTCGCTAACTCGCTAACTCGCTGCCTCGGGTCCCAGTTGTGTCGATTTAACCCAGTTTACCTCGGGTGTGAGTTTCTTGTCCACCTGATACCGGTTCTGTTGCTCCTCTCCTTGCAGCCACAGAATGACCCATCTTCTCACTGCAGTCACGCGCAGCACGGTGCACAACAGCGAATGAACTTTTCTTTCTTCTTTTTTTTTTCCTTCTTTTTTTTTTAAGCGGTGAAATCTGCAGAAAACGGTGTCTTCAGTCAGTTTACACGTCTTGAAATACACGTGCGCGTGCAGCCTCGCGCTCTGCTGCACCTGTCCATGGTGCTGAAAGGCTCGAGCTCTGCTGATGTTGCTGCAGTAACAGTGTCTCGTGCTGATGCATGTTTTTATCGAGTTAACAACTTAACACATGCATTAACACATGCATGCTGTCTAGACTTTAACTAGGTGAGTTGTTGTTTTTGTTGGTTTAAAGATCCAGAAGAATCTATCAAACTTGCCAACAAAGACTTCAGTTATATCGATTTATCCAAGGATACGAAGCATTTAAGGTTACTTATAGCGTTAATTGGACGTGGATTTGACTTTTGCAACGTATTCCAAACGCTGTCAAAGTCGATGATCTGGAGATTCTCACAATGTTTTAGTCGACGTGAGCGCGTGAACCGGAGGAGAGACACGCAGAGAACACGTGGGGTTTGGATGAATAACCGTGAGATCCGGTGCATTTGTGGATTCCTCTGCGGGATAAACTGAGATAACGAATATTTTAACGATCACTGGACTGAACTTGTGAATTACCAATGATAGTTTGAACCGAGGCCCGGACAATGGAAGCTTCTAACGGGACCAGCTTTGGGATTGACTCGCTCCTCTCCCACCGCCCCGGGAGTCCGGTCAAGGGGGACAGTCTGACCGGGGAGTGCCGCTCCCCTCTGGAGTTCAGCCCCAGATCTGACATGGAGAGCGGGTGCTCCTCTCCCCCCTCACCCAGGAGAGAGTGCATGGATGAAGCATCACCCAGACCCGGTCACGGTGTCCCCATGCCTCCTCATCTGCAGCAGCACGGACAGATCTCCGCGAGCTCCCAACCGAGAACCGTGACTTCATCTTTCCTCATTAGAGACATTCTAGCAGACTGCAAGCCCCTGGCCGCGTGCGCCCCGTACTCCAGTGTACCTGCCCAGGAGGGCGGGAGACTGGCTGTTAAAAGAGCAGAAGACTTCATGGACAAAATCCACAGTAACTCATCTTCAGACAGTGAATATAAAGGTAAAGTTACTGTAAGGCTGCTGTCAAGTTATTGAATGTAAATGATAGGCCTATTGGAAAATATTAAATGGGTATGCCTACAATGTATATGTATGTGTTTATATCTTGTATTTTGAACTCAAAATATTTGTTGAATAATTTTAATTATTAAGTTGACATTTAACTTTCATCATTTCAAAGAAATGTAGCCTACAAATAGTGTTGCTACATAAACCAACTAAATACATTTGGCCTAGCATTCATTTAAAGATTACTGTTATTAAAAAATATATTAAAAATCTTACTTAAATCTTAAGTTCAGTTTTAGAGGCCCAGCAGGAAAGGAAAATAATCAAAGTTGACGGAAAAATATTGATGAAATCATATGTTTCCATTTAGCCTGATCTCATAAAAGGTGAATAACTTTGCTGTAAATTAAATCTCTGCGTTAGAAAAAAATCTAAAAATAAGATCAATAAATTATTGGAGAATATGGATGTTTTAAAATTAACGTCTGCTTCAATCAAAGGCTTTTTTTCTGCATAGAAGCAGAAAGCATATGTTGATGTCAAGAAAGAGCGCGAGGGTATAAGATGACAAGGTCTCGCGCAGATAAACCCCATCAAGGCTCGCGCTCTCTGGCTGTTTCCAATCATGTCAACTAAAACACACTTGTCCTAAAACACACTTGTCACGTTCATTGACAGTTTATTGAGACATTGCATGAAATAAAACCCCAGTTGATATGCATGGGCCTAATACTGCAGGAAGGAAATACAGTCTTATATGACTGCCAAAACATTTCCATTGTCTTTTTGACATGCTGGATACTTTACACTTACATGCTTAGTGATTACATTAATATTTATATTATATTATGATTTAAAACGCCAATAGAGTCTATTCGTTTTCATACAGCCAATGTATTTGGTAGTGAGTCAGTGAGTGTAGGCCTATAGGCCTTTTATGATTACAAGTCAATGTTAGTAGATTTAATATCATTTTTCAGACAGCTAACATTTTATTTAGATTACAGGTTGTGTGTGTGTCTAATAGGCTATATTCTCATCGATATTCAGGTCCAAAGCTCTTGTAAAAGACTATAGTCAACCAGGCTAAAGTGCTTTGATTTCATCCTATCTGCCTCCTTATATTTGAAGGGATTTGACGTAATTTGTCACAGTACTAATCAGATTTGTAACTTGCAAGGCTGTTCTCCTGCTTTTCTCCCTGGTTCATATATGGTCCCTCAGAAGTGGTTGTGGTTGAAAGGCTCCTTTAATTCCCCTGTGGTTCAATTAGAAGGATTATTGTCTATATCTTCAGAGACGCGCAACTATTCAACAGGAAGACTCTGGTTGCATCTTTCTTTTTGTGATAAAAGGGAAAATAGAATCGACTTTGAATTTAAAACATCTCACAAATATAGGTCCCACATTTAGAAAGGTATAAAATAAGATTATTATGGAGGATAGTGAGTTAGATGAGGGTGATTGACCTGCAGAAATAAATAGCCTGCTTAGTTTCAACATGCTGAGGTTTGAAAAACAGATATTAGAAGTGATACTTTTGTGGCCTTTATCCTTTTTTAAATGTAGGTTTATTGTTATTTCATTTATCTTTAATGTAAAAATATGTTATTATTTGAATTCTTTTTTGAGGACTACTCAGAAATAAAGTATTTTATTTTATTATTATTTTTTTAATTGTAGGACTACTTAGAAATAAAATATTTGTCCTCAACCGATTGTGTTTGCAGTAAAAGAAGAGGGAGACCGGGAGATCTCGAGCAGCAGAGACAGTCCGCATCAGGCCCGGTTGAAGAAGCCCCGGAAGGCACGCACGGCATTCACCGACCATCAGCTGGCCCAGCTCGAGCGCAGCTTTGAACGACAGAAGTACCTGAGCGTGCAGGACCGGATGGAGCTCGCGGCTTCTCTCAACCTGACAGACACGCAGGTTAAAACCTGGTACCAGAACCGGAGGTAAGGAACAATGCATGACACTCTTTGATCACTTCTTCACTAATAATCACCCAACAGGTGTGCGGATCTACCCGCGTGCTCTGTCGTGCGTGCACCTGTCACCTGGCCACGTGCGTGTTTTTGGTGTTAATCGTTCATTCATCACAGCTGGTTTTTATTTTCATGTCAGTTCAATGGTCATATAGGCTACAATTTAAGTGCAATTGCAAGCTTTAATACGTATTTTTTTAAATTCACCAATCCATAGTTAGTGAAGCATGTTAAATCAATGGTTTGAGACATTAAGTGTGTTTTAGATGAGACATTAAAGTTATTTCATTAATGAACCCCAAATGGTTCTTTTTACCAATATGTTTTGTCTAGAAACTATTCTAGCGTGAAATGTACCTTTTTAGTCTGGAACTTAAATCCAAAAGCAAAACACTTTTGAGCATGAATAGCTTTAAAGCTTGTGTGTGTCATATCAATTATTCAACCAACTATTCAACCATCTACTTAATAATCTTAATGATAAATTATTCACCTGCAAATAAGGACTCCTCTGTCTTGGTGTGACTACAAGTCATAAACTTGATATTAGCCAACAGAATAACCCGAGTGTTAACTAGAAATAGATAAGTATTTATATTAATAGAAACTAATAGTCTACAATTAGCCGGAAGTAGGCTCGGTATTTTAACCAACACATCCGGTCAGTTTTTTATCGACACCGATATTACACAATATAATTGATCATTTCTTTCCCCTAACACCTCATGTGTTAATATTTCAGTGTACGTTATTAAAAATTAGGCCTAGCTGTTTAAACTTAATAATTCGGCTTTGTTGATTTTTAAAACTTAATTCTTCTGTTGTTGTTTTTTTTGTGAACAGGACAAAGTGGAAGAGACAAACAGCGGTTGGTCTCGAGCTGTTAGCTGAGGCGGGAAATTATTCTGCCCTTCAGAGGATGTTTCCATCGCCCTACTTTTACCCCCAGAGCCTCATGTCCAACCTGGATCCCTCCGCCGCTCTGTACTTGTACCGAGGCCCCTCGGCACCTCCGCCGGCTCTACAACGTCCTCTAGTCCCAAGGATTCTACTGCACGGTCTGCAGGGGGGCAGCGACCCCCCACCTCTCCCCCCTCCTCTCCCCCCGCTCTCAGGTGTGATCCCTCGGCCAACCCAGCAGCGGTGAGCCGGTCTCTCCAGATTAAATGGGACTTTAAATGGGACTTTTAGTCCTAATTGGTGACAATATAAACCAATTAAGGAGTGACGAACTTCATGACTAAAACCACTCCAACTTTTGAATCTACAAGTTTTTAACCTCTATTATTTAAAAAAAAAAGTAATTTATTTTGTTCACTATGCAGTTAATTTATGTAGGGCCTATAGTTTATTTATCTTATTGTTTTGTTTTTTGTTTTTAAAGGGTTGATCATTATCAGACATATCAAACAGCTTTACTTTAGTCTTATTGCTTCCTGTCAAGGCACTTTTACATACATGTATATTATCATTCTGATTATTATTGTTGATATTAGGTTATTATTATTATTTACAGGTTCTCGGTGCGGAATGTCATTACAACTTTATTGTCAATATAGACCAGATACAAAGGATTTAGTATAAATCATTATACTTCTTCAGCCTAAACTATAGTTCTTGTTTACTTTTTCCCACCGGTGATATAAACATGTATATAAGAATATTTTGCATTTAATTCAGAAAGAGCTTGATTTAAACACAGGGCCTTGGTTACTTTATCCATTTGTGCGTCTTTCTCAGACGATTCATAGGAGAGAAGTTGGACTGGAGCTTTCTTCAACTGACACAATGATAATTTCAAAGTGTATAATGAACAATAATTGAACTTTATGAAATGGAAACCCAATATAAACCTGGTATAAATGGCTTCAATATAGGATGAGAGAAACAGCAACATACAAAAAAAAAACTAACTAAATCTATTTAATCTAAATCCTAGTTGAAGATTCAACTAGATTCAAGGTTAGGAATGATTCACTTCACTTTTTAAAGAAGATGTCTAATGGGTTTATATAAACAAGGCAGCCTTTACACTGAGTCTGAGATCAATACAGGTCTTATCTCAATGTCCTGTGGATTTAGTGTATTTTATCAGGCTTTGTGCATTACTTACATTATTTCATACGAAACAGTGGAAACCGTGTAACTCTCTTTGGTGAAAATGTATATTACTGATATCAGCTTGTGGAGTTTGTTCTCGTATGTCCAGGTCGTTTTCCTGTTCCCTAACCAGTATATTAGTGGACAAAACATTTTGTCAATAGTCCACAAAATAGGTTTGGAGTCGAAGGTTGAGGGGTGGGTGGGTGGGGGGGGGGGAGCATTTGAAGTAAAGAAAATTACTTTTATAAATGTGCAAATAAAAGTCTTTCATTTAATGACGTGACTGGAATTTTATTTTGATTTTGTTACTCTTTTTTTTTTTTTTACTCAAATTGACAAGATAATCTTAAATACGGAAGGACGGTTACACCATCTTTCAGTTAAGTGAGTTTCATTTCATTTTGGTTGAACGCAGCTCCATCACGAGTATATATTTTTCATAATTACATGTTCAGGGATGGTTGAACTAAAGATATATAGGCTATTTTTAACAAGTCAGGACCGATTATTGTCGTTTGTCTCAATCTATTGTTGATTGAATCTGTTCATCCTTGACACGTTATTTCAACAAATGCAAAGACCTGCAGTGGGTCCAGGGGGGAGGGGGGGGGGGGCACTAACACGATCTGACATTTTGGCATCACTGCCGTTCTGCTCTTCTCATAGGAAACGACCATTAAGTGACTGAAATCTTTCAACTATAGCCTAATCTCTTCTCAGTAGCTTCAGAGGAAACCTAAGGGTTTGGCATTTATAGGCTGATTATCATTATTTACAGTAGACCGACCTGTTTGAAACGGACCAATCATCTAATCAGATAATAATATGAACGGAAATATTTGGCTTGTTCACCCAAAACAATATTAACAAGACCTCAGTGGGAAAAAGCAAAGTCGTATAGTTGCCCTAGTCAACAACTTAACTGATGTCTAAAAAAATCTAATTAGCTCTGGTGGTATTTTCTATTATAGAAGCACCGTGTTTGAATAATTTTGAACATGTCTGTCAGACACTACCTGCAAACCCCTCTCACTATTTGGTTAGTATCGTGGATTTAATTTGTCAAACCTTCCAAAAGTTAATAAGAATGTCAGAGCAAAGAACCTTCCGTGCCCTAACCTTTAAAAACGCCCTGAGATTTACAGAAAGATTTACACTAGTCAAGAGTTCAATTTGAGAAATATTATACCCACTTGGAAACTTTTAGTCTTCTAATAATTTACGACCAGAAATATACAACTATAGACTCACTTGAACCAGGAAAAAAGTAGAGGTATAATAAATTAAAATATATAAGATATTTTGCGGGGGTTTTGACACTTTTTAACACAACTGATCTCTGAGGCAAGATTGGTGGGAATTGACACTCAGGTTGGGATGAATTAGGCCTCTCTGGAGCTCCAGGCCGGGTGGAAGGAAAAGCCACTGTGTTTCATCCAAGAGCAGGACAACCTTGTTCAAAGTCTGTCCTCTCATCTCCCGACAGACAGCACAGACAGACAGCACTGACAGCACAGACAAACAGCACATGCACCTCATATCTTCATGCTGTCACCAAGCAAAATTAACTGAGCCATTTCGTTCGTTTTTCATCAACAATGACCAGCGATAAAATATTAATGGCCGGCGTCTAAGTATGCTGATTGTTTAAGTACCTTAAATGATCCCATTTTGGAAATTGATTGTTTCCAAAGGTCTTTTTTCTTGAGGAGTGTTTGGCTGTAGTGTCACTGCCAAACCCACCGAACAGCTGGTGAACGGGTGATGCTCTAACTGTGGGCCGGATCAGCACGTGGACAGCTGGTCAGCGTGTCCTCCTCACCCCCCTCACCCCCCCCCCTCACCCTCCCTTCTCCCCAACCTCCATCCAAATAGTCTGACTTCAAACCCACTGAAATATCAGGCCCTATCACGGGGTAAAGCAGTTATGTTCGCAAGACTTGGCGAATGGGATGTTAAAGATTAGACAAAAGACTTTAATAGCTTTTTAATTGATAGTCGATAAAAAGTATGACGGTCAGACGTCCTGCTGTGTCTGTAGTAGAACACATGTCACTGCCTCCTCTCTAGGACTAACCTGCAAATATAAAAGACCACGACTTTAGCCGACTTAAATGACACATTTATTGAATTTGATTCATTGAAATGTATTTATTGAAATGTATTAAAAACTAAAACAAAACACTAAAATAATAAGAATAAAGAGAGGATAAGATCACACCCACATTCCCAATTTATACCAAAATAAGATCCCATTAGAATGACATCATAAGGATCCGTGACCGATTCAAAGAACTACAAGCCCTTAAGAAAAGGGTTATTCTTGCGAAATGAGCAGCTGATGGTGAGAAAAAGCTCTCCTGTCCTTCTGGATGGAAGGTTTTTTTGCATGTGAATGGATATTGTGGTAAATCCCTCGGCTCTTCCTCCGGATTGTCCCCAGCTCAGGGTTAATGAAGTGCGGATAGAGTCTGGTCAACATGAGGCAGATTAGAGGCAGAGGATCAGTGACTCTGATTAAAGCTCATTGACTCAAAATAAAAACTAAACAAAAACTATCTTCAAATGAAATTTAAGAGTCAATCAAAACGTACTTAGTATTGTTCTGTTCGTATAGGATAGTCTTTTTGTGTGTGTGTGTTATTTCGATCATTGCATTCAGCCAACGTGGATTTAAAAACCCAGAGAATAAATAACGGGTATTCTGCTTTAGATTAAAAACAGAAGAAAAAATAAAATAATTATTATCTACAAAAAATTAAGAAATGACAAGTGAGCAATAATTTGTGCAGTTTAAAAAATGTTATATTTTAAAAACATTTTAACGGTTCAGGTTTTGTTAGTAGGACATCACCTGTGGTTTAATCATGATGTTCCACATTTTAAAAAGGACCGAAGATGATTCTTTAAAAGATGAACAACCGTTTCTGAACATCAAATCCCAGGAACTATTTAGTGTAAGGCTGTGAATCCAAGGATTTCATATATTTTTTATAAGGATCCTATTTTTTTACCCCATATTTGAGCATACTATAAAAATGTTAAAGAGTTTGGGGGTAAAATTTAGACGAGCTGTGAAATAAGATATGCAGCCTTGTACTGTAGAGTAACCCTGTGATAGGTGACATTTTACCCCTCAACAGCCTTGGGGTGAAATATGTTATATTTGACTCTGAGGTTGTTCAACAGTCTAAAACTAAACTCCGTTCAGTCAATGTTTGTTAGATTATTTTGTATTTTTAACTGATGTGAGTCAGTGTTGGGAACCCATTTGATACATTTGATAGGTCATTTAATCTCAATATAAACCTTTAAAACTCTCATCCACCCGACCACAAGCCCTATAAAATAACCCTTCACATCAAGATTAGAGGCAGAGGGTGGAGGGTGGAGGCAGAGAGGCAGTAGAGGTAGAGCAGAGGTAGAGGCAGTAGAGGCAGAGAGGAGGTAAGGGCAGAACAGAGGTAGAGGAAGAGAGGAGGTAGAGGCAGAGAGGTAGTAGAGGCAGAGAGGAGTAGAGGCAGAGAGGAGGTAGAGGCAGAGAGGCAGTAGAGGCAGAGAGGCAGTAGAGGCAGAGAGGAGGTAGAGGCAGAGCAGAGGTAGAGGCAGTAGAGGCAGAGAGGAGGTAGAGGCAGAGAGGCAGTAGAGGCAGAGAGGCAGTAGAGGCAGAGAGGAGGTAGAGGCAGAGAGGCAGTAGAGGCAGAGAGGAGGTAGAGGCAGAGAGGCAGTAGAGGCAGAGAGGAGGTAGAGGCAGAGAGGCAGTAGAGGCAGAGAGGAGGTAGAGGCAGAGAGGCAGTAGAGGCAGAGAGGAGGTAGAGGCAGAGAGGCAGTAGAGGCAGAGAGGAGGTAGAGGCAGAGAGGCAGAAGAGGCAGAGCGGAAGGCTGGTAAAGCTGTCAGGTTGAGACAGAGCGATAACCTCGCTAATCACTCCCACAATACAAAGCTGAGAACCAGCGAGCAGAGTCAAGGGGAGGGGCAGGGTGATGTGACCAGGGAGGGAGAGAGGAGGGGGGGGGGGGGGGGAGGGGGAGGAGGAGAGGGGGGAGGAGGAGGGGGGGGGGGGAGGGGGGGGCGAGGGATTGACATCCCAATCTGAGCAAATAATGAAAGCTTTCCTCTCAGGAGAAGAAGAGGAGAAAGAGAAGAGAGGAGTGAGAGAGAGAGATAGAGAGAGGGGGAGGAGGAGGGAGCGGGGACGGAGGGAGGAGGAGAAGCGAAAGGGAGGGAGGGAGGAGGAGGGAGGAGGAGAGAGGAGGTGTCTTCTCCTCAGGCTGTGAGAGAGAGAACATGTAGCCTGCTGGGGGTCATTGTAAACCACACCACCATCAGATGACACACAGATTATCTAATCAATAAGTTGTGGTGTTTGTGTTTGAAGGGGGGTTGGAGGGGGGGCTGTTTGCCGGGGGGCAGGGGCCTCTAAGCAACCCCCCCCTCGTCCCCCGCATTGCCCCCCCGGCCCCCCTACAGGCCAGCCATGGTTGCACCATGGGGACAGACCCCCCCCCCCCCCCCCCCACACCCACCCTCCTCCCCCCTTTGTGATCACCACACACACCCAGCAAGACTTACCCCCTCGGC
>CM059311.1:4480000-4500000 GCA_030340665.1 Neosalanx taihuensis
ATGGAGGCTGCAGAGGAGAGCAGAGGTCAGGGGGGTCAGGAGGAGAGGTCAGGGGGTCAGGAGGAGAGGTCAGGGGGGTCAAGAGGAGAGGTTAGGAAGAGGACAGATCGCGTCATGTGACCTACCTTCCTCCCTCTCCTTCTCCTGTAACTCCTGCTCCTTCATGAAGACGGACAGCTCCGTCAACGTCATGGAAACGGTCTCCGCGCCGACCCTGCCTGAGTCTGAAGAAAAAACAGAACGAGAGAGACAGAGAGAGAGGGAGAGAGAGAGAGAGAGAGAGAGAGAGAGAGAGAGAGAGAGAGAGAGAGAGGGAGAGACAGAGAGAGAGGGAGAGAGAGAGAGAGAGAGAGAGAGAGAGGGAGAGAGAGACAGAGAGAGAGAGAGAGGAGAGAGAGACAGAGAGAGAGAGAGAGAGAGAGAGAGAGAGAGATAGACAGACAGAGAGAGAGAGAGAGAGAGAGAGAGAGAGATGGTGTCTGCGGTGGCTTCTCAAACCAGCTCAGCAGCAGGAGGTTCTGTAGTGCTCCTGTGTCACTAACCTGGGCTGAGGAGCACAGCCTCTCCTCCTTCTCCTCCCTCTCGCTCCCTCACTGGCTCCTGACGCACCAGGTTGGGCTTGGACTCCACAGCGCCGCCCTCCTGGTAAACATTTACATTAACATTGAGTCGTTTATCAGACGCTCTTATCCAGAGCAACTTACCAGCAAGTACAGGGACATTCCCCCCTGAGGCGAGTAGGGTGAAGTGCCTTGCCGAGGACACCACGTCATGTTGGCACAGCTGGGAATCACACCGGCAACCTTCTGATTACCAGCCCGATTCCCTAACCGCCCAGTTACCGAGGCTCACCTTCTGAGGAGGGCTGGAGGTGCTGGAGGTCAGAATGCTGATGGACAGGTCCTCCGACAGGGATGGGGGAGGGGAGGAGGGGGGCGGGGAGGAGGGGGCCGGTGTGCTGGAGGCTGGAGTCCCTTTACCTCCTGCAGTTAAGAAGCCACCAATCACAGAGCACGATGAGCTGGTTTCCTTTCCGAGGGGCGGGGCCACCGATCGATAGGACCGTCATGCTGATCAACACTCATGCTGGACATTCCGTAGACTTGTTGTTTGTGTATGACTCAAGGATCGACTAAAACGCTAGTCTTTTAGGTTAGCATAGCATATCTTAGCATAGCATAGCTTAGTGTAGCATATCTTAGCATAGCATATTTTAGCATAGCATAGTTTAGTATAGCATATTTTAGCATAGCATAGTTTAGCATAGCATATCTTAGCATAGCATAGTTTAGCATAGCATATTTTAGCATAGCATGGGGGGGGGTTGTGGTCAGGGTTCATTCTGGTTTCACTCACCTGATGTTGAGTTGAGGCGTCCAGGGAGGTGAGAGGCACTCTGGGATAGCTCTGCGTTGGGTGACATGCCTCTGGAGGAAGGGGGCGTGGCCATGCCACACAGGGAGGAGGGGCTCCAGAGAGGGTCCTTCCCCCCGCAGGTGGAGCTTAGCTCACAGCTGGAGTTCTGCACAGGGAGGGAGTGTGTGTGTGTGTAGCAGTGTGTGATGTGTGTAACAGTGTGAGGTGTGTGTAATGTGTGTAGCAGTGTGTGATGTGTGTAACAGTGTGAGGTGTGTGTGTATGTGTATTGTGTGTAGCAGTGTGTGATGTGTGTAACAGTGTGAGGTGTGTGTAATGTGTGTAGCAGTGTGTGTGTGGTGTAACAGTGTGAGGTGTGCGTGTGTAATGTGTGTAGCAGTGCGTGATGTGTGTAACAGTGTGAGGTGTGTATGTGTGTAATGTGTGTAGCAGTGTGTGTGTGTGTGTAGCAGTGTGTGATGTGTGTAGCAGTGTGTGTGTGTGTGTGTAATGTGTGTAGTAGTGTGTGTGTGTGTGTGTGTGTTGCGAGGGAGAGAAACAGACATGTGGTTCAGTAACACTGAACCTCCATGAACACAACAACACTGCAACACTGCAGCCACACAGAAATCCTCAGTTCCTCAAAACAAGGCAGGCAATTCATCAGCAGGGGGGGAGGAGGGGGGAGGAGGAGGAGGGGGGGGAGGAGGAGGAGGGGGGAGGAGGGAGGGGAGGAGGGGCTCAGGAATAGAGTGCTTGGCTAACTGCGTGTGACACAGCTGCAGTATCCAGAGCAGAGAAACATGATGTTCTGAACAGACAGCAGTATCCTCCCCTCCTCCAGACTGACTGACAGCAGTGTGTGTGTGTGTGTGTGTGTGTGTGTGTGTGGGGGTGTGTGTGGGTGTGTGTGTGTGTGGGGTGTGTCGTGGGTGTGTGTGTGTGTGTGTGTGTGTGTGTGGGGCGGGGAGGTGTGCGTTTGCAGGGTGCGTCTGCGGTGTACGTCAGCAGTGTCTGTGTGTGTAGTAGTAGTGTGTGTAGCAGTGTGTGTGTGTAGCAGTGTGTGTGTGTGTCACCTGGTGTCTGGAGATTTGAGGGGCTGCGGGTAGGAAGCCTGGCTCCCTGAGAAAGGGGGCAGGGACATGGGCGGAGCCAGAGGCTGGCGGGGGGTGGAAGAGGAACTTCCTGTGGAGCAGAAATATTTTGTGAATAAAGTTTAAAAATTACCTTTTTCAATTACATCTTTCTTGAAAATGTTTTCAACTTTTAATTGAAATGTTCAGAACCAATCAAATTCTGATTGAATGTAACTGGTCTCCAGTGATTGGACGGGGAGGAGAAGAGGGCGGTTCTTACCGTAGCTGCTGTAGAAGTCAGTGTAGGGGCTGGAGGTGCTGTCTTGTGGGCGGAGCTGGAGGTGAGGGTAGAAGCTGTCTGGCATGGTAACATACCCCTCCTCGCATGACGCCTCCTGAGGGTCCAAAGACACTTTGGCACATTCGATAACGATGTCGTGGATCTCAAATCTCTTCCACCTGAGGGGGAACAGACTGATGTGATGACCTGCCTCTGGCCTCAGGCTGGGAGAAGCTGAGGTGAGATACTGGGAGAGCGATTTAGAAGGAGGCGGATTATGTTGTGTGTTGAGGTAGGGATTGTGGGTAGGAGAGGGTGAATGTTCTTGGAAACATGGAGGGTCTGTGTTAAGGAGGCTGTGTCCTACCTGGTGAGGGTGTGTGTCTGGGGGTGCTGTGTCCTACCTGGTGAGGTGTGTGTCTGGGGGGGGCTGTGTCCTACCTGGTGAGGTGTGTCTGGGGGGCTGTGTCCTACCTTGTGGGGTGTGTGTCTGGGGGGGCTGTGTCCTACCTTGGTGGGGTGTGTGTCTGGGGGGGCTGTGTCCTACCTTGTGAGGTGTGTGTCTGGGGGGCTGTGTCCTACCTGGTGAGGTGTGTGTCTGGGGGGGGCTGTGTCCTACCTTGTGGGGTGTGTGTCTGGGGGGCTGTGTCCTACCTTGTGAGGTGTGTGTCTGGGGGGGGCTGTGTCCTACCTTGTGGGGTGTGTGTCTGGGGGGGGGGGCTGTGTCCTACCTTGTGGGGTGTGTGTCTGGGGGGGCTGTGTCCTACCTGGTGAGGTGTGTGTCTGGGGGGGGCTGTGTCCTACCTGGTGAGGTGTGTGTCTGGGGGGGGCTGTGTCCTACCTGGTGAGGTGTGTGTCTGGGGGGGGGCTGTGTCCTACCTTGTGGGGTGTGTGTCTGGGGGGGCTGTGTCCTACCTGGTGAGGTGTGTGTCTGGGGGGGCTGTGTCCTACCTTGTGAGGTGTGTGTCTGGGGGGGGCTGTGTCCTACCTGGTGAGGTGTGTGTCTGGGGGGGCTGTGTCCTACCTTGTGGGGTGTGTGTCTGGGGGGGCTGTGTCCTACCTTGTGGGGTGTGTGTCTGGGGGGGCTGTGTCCTACCTTGTGAGGTGTGTGTCTGGGGGGGGCTGTGTCCTACCTGGTGAGGTGTGTGTCTGGGGGGGGGCTGTGTCCTACCTGGTGAGGTGTGTCTGGGGGGGGCTGTGTCCTACCTGGTGAGGTGTGTGTCTGGGGGGGGGCTGTGTCCTACTTTGTGGGGTGTGTGTCTGGGGGGGGCTGTGTCCTACCTGGTGAGGTGTGTGTCTGGGGGGGGCTGTGTCCTACCTTGTGGGGTGTGTGTTGGGGGGCTGTGTCCTACCTTGTGGGGTGTGTGTTTGGGGGGCTGTGTCCTACCTGGTGAGGTGTGTGTCTGGGGGGGGCTGTGTCCTACCTTGTGGGGTGTGTGTCTGGGGGGGCTGTGTCCTACCTGGTGAGGTGTGTGTCTGGGGGGGCTGTGTCCTACCTTGTGGGGTCCAGCTCCTGGTCCTTGGTTCCGGTCACCAGCTCAGGATGGATACGAACATGTTCCAACATCGGCTGAAAGAGGAGAGACAAAGAAATCAACACAACGATTAAGGGACTGAATTCATCATCCCAGGGTCTGAATTCATCATCCCTGGGTCTGAATTCATCATCCAAGGGCCTGGATTCATCATCCCGGGGACTGAATTCATCATCTCATGGTCTGAATTCATCATCCCTGGGTCTGAATTCATCATCCCAGGGTCTGAATTCATCATCCAAGGGACTGGATTCATCATCCCAGGGACTGGATTCATCATCCCAGGGTCTGAATTCATCATCCAAGGGACTGGATTCATCATCCCAGGGACTGGATTCATCATCCCAGGGTCTGAATTCATCATCCCAGGGTCTGAATTCATCATCCCAGGGCCTGAATTCATCATCCCAGTGTCTGAATTCATCATCCCAGGGACTGAATTCATCATCCAAGGGTCTGAATTCATCATCCAAGGATCTGAATTCATCATCCCGGAGTCTGAATTCATCATCCCAGGGACTACATTAATCATCCCAGGGTCTGAATTCATCATCCCAGGGTCTGAATTCATCATCCAAGGGACTACATTCATCATCCCAGGGACTGGATTCATCATCCCGGGGACTGAATTCATGATCCCAGGGTTTGAATCGATCCCGGTTGTCACCTGACCTTGACGACCTCCTCGAAGGTCTCCAGGTTCTCCTTCATGCTGTAGTGAGATCTCAGGTAGGACACAAAGTTGCAGGGGTACATGCCGTACAGGCGGTGGAACAGGGAGTACACACTGGCGTGGAGGTGGATGAGGTACACCTCCGAGATGTGTCCTGGAAGGGGACAGGAAGTGATGTCATGAAACAGGAAACATCGCATCGAAGTATTAAAAAAAAAAAATCCCCTGAATTCCTTGAAGGAAAAGGGAGTGGCTCTGTGGTTTGAGCTCATCACCTAAACACAGGTACAGATCACCTGAACACAGGTACAGATCACCTGAGCACAGGTACAGATCACCTGGACACAGGTACAGATCACCTGAGCACAGGTACAGATCACCTGGACACAGTACAGATCACCTGAACACAGGTCCACCTCACCTGGGTTCTTCAGGTTCCAGGAAGCAAGACGGCCGAAGATGTCGAAGAACTCGTAGAGATGCTGCTTGCCAGCCTGGGGGATTGTGGGTAGCAGAGTGACGAGTACTAGAAGCCCGGTTATAAGCACCACCACGTCCGAGTCAGTCTGTGAGGGGAGGTGCGTCCAGGGGTCCAAATCAAACCACTCATATACACTCCTTTACACTCAGTATTGACAGACCACTACTCACATACTAACTCCATTCATCTACACCATTCCATGATGTCACCTGGACCCTGTACTACGAATCAAGATTCAGTGTTAACGAGGTGACTTCAGCTTTAACCCAGAAGGTTCTGTACCGGGTTGAACCTGAAGTTACCACATTAACGCCAAATCATGATTCGTAGTACAGACCCCGTGGAGTGAATATTTAACCCAACATGACATTTATTCATGATTTCTTCCTCCTCCTCCTCCTCCTCTCCTACCTTGAGGCATTTCAGGAGGGACAGCAGCAGAGGATATCGGGCTATCTTGTGGATCCAAGATGGCTGCTTGCGGACTACGTGCCCCAGTAGGGTCAGTGTGGGCAGCCTGCAGGCCGGTCTGTTCATACACTCATTCATCTTCTCCAGGAGATGCTGGAGACAGAGAACCATCATCACAACCCCACAAACAACAACAACAACCATAAACACATCAACAACAACAACCACCACAACAACAAATACAACCACCACCACCACCACATCATCATCATCATCACATCATCAACAACAACAACAACAACCATAAACACATCAACAACAACAACAACAACAACAACCATAAACACATCCACAACAACAACCACCACAACAACAAATACAACCACCACCACCACCACCACCACCACATCATCATCATCACATCATCAACAACAACAACAACAACAAAATCAACAACAACAGAGCGTCCCTGCTCACCTTATCATGAGGCTCCCTGACAGAGGACAGGATATGCATGGCCTGGCTGGAGCTGGTTTCCAGGAAGTAGTCCACCAGTCCGTTCAGCAGCATAGATCCTCGCTCTGCAGGGAGGAAGAGCGAAGAAGAAGAAAACAGACAGTGTTACCTGATGCTAACATGACCCCGAACAGGAAGAGCATCTGATGCTAACATGACCCCGAACAGGAAGAGCATCTGATGCTAACATTACCCCGGACAGGAAGAGCGTCTGATGCTAACATGACCCCAAACAGGAAGAGGCTCTGATGCTAACATGACCCCGAACAGGAAGAGCATCTGATGCTAACATGACCCCGAACAGGAAGAGCATCTGATGCTAACATGACCCCGAACAGGAAGAGCATCTGATGCTAACATGACCCCGAACAGGAAGAGGCTCTGATGCTAACATGACCCCGAACAGGAAGAGGCTCTGATGCTAACATGACCCCGAACAGGAAGAGCATCTGATGCTAACATGACCCCGAACAGGAAGAGCATCTGATGCTAACATGACCCCGAACAGGAAGAGGCTCTGATGCTAACATGACCCCGAACAGGAAGAGGCTCTGATGCTAACATGACCCCGAACAGGAAGAGCATCTGATGCTAACATGACCCCAAACAGGAAGAGCATCTGATGCTAACATGACCCCAAACAGGAAGAGCATCTGATGCTAACATGACCCCGAACAGGAAGAGGCTCTGATGCTAACATGACCCCAAACAGGAAGAGCATCTGATGCTAACATGACCCCAAACAGGAAGAGCATCTGATGCTAACATGACCCCAAACAGGAAGAGCATCTGATGCTAACATGACCCAAACAGGAAGAGGCTCTGATGCTAACATGACCCCAAACAGGAAGAGGCTCTGATGCTAACATGACCCCGAACAGGAAGAGGCTCTGATGCTAACATGACCCCAAACAGGAAGAGGCTCTGATGCTAACATGACCCCAAACAGGAAGAGCATCTGATGCTAACATGACCCCGAACAGGAAGAGGCTCTGATGCTAACATGACCCCAAACAGGAAGAGGCTCTGATGCTAACATGACCCCAAACAGGAAGAGGCTCTGATGCTAACATGACCCCAAACAGGAAGAGGCTCTGATGCTAACATGACCCCAAACAGGATGAGGCTCTGATGCTAACATGACCCCAAACAGGAAGAGGCTCTGATGCTAACATGACCCCAAACAGGAAGAGGCTCTGATGCTAACCCCAAACAGGAAGAGGCTCTGATGCTAACATGACCCCAAACAGGAAGAGGCTCTGATGCTAACATGACCCCAAACAGGAAGAGCCTCTGATGCTAACATAACCCCAAACAGGAAGAAGCTCTGATGCTAACATGATCCCGGACAGGAAGAGCATCTGATGCTAACATGACCCCAAACAGGAAGAGGCTCCGATGCTAACATGACCCCGGACAGGAAGAGGCTCTGATGCTAACATGACCCCGAACAGGAAGAGGCTCTGATGCTAACATGACCCCGGACAGGAAGAGCATCTGATTCGAACATGACCCCAAACAGGAAGAGGCTCTGATGCTAACATGACCCCAAACAGGAAGAGCATCTGATGCTAACATGACCTCAAACAGGAAGAGGCTCCGATGCTAACATAACCCCAAACAGGAAGAAGCTCTGATGCTAACATGACCCCGGACAGGAAGAGCATCTGATGCTAACATGACCCCAAACAGGAAGAGGCTCCGATGCTAACATGACCCCGGACAGGAAGAGGCTCTGATGCTAACATGACCCCAAACAGGAAGAGGCTCCGATGCTAACTCTAACGCTAAACAGAGCTCCTCCACCCTGGATCCGTACCTGTGTTCAGGTGTTCGTTGATGAGCCCTTTGATTTCCTCCAGTTGGCGCAGGTCGGAGGTCTCCAGGAGAGGGAGCAGATCTCCGGCGCTGGGCTGCTCTCGAGCCATGCTGGCTGGGCTGCTGGCCGGGGGGGGTGGTGGGTCAGGCGGAGGTCCTTCTCTGGGTGTCCTGTCCTGCCTGGAGGGCACACAGTCTCCAGGCACCACTGTGGGACCCAGGAAACCGGATTAGACCAGTTCTTGTGTGGGAGGCTGTGTGTGGGGGGGTGTGTATGTGGGAGGGTGTGCGTGTGTGCGGGAGAGTGTGTGCGAGAGAGTGTGTGTGAGGGTGTGTGAGAGTGTGTGTTCCCAGATGACCACATCAGAAACCTTCTCTACCATGGAATAACTCCTGGAGGAACGAGGTTCTACACCGAATGATTCCCAGTTAGTCACAAACCAAATCAGCTCAAGTCTTTTTTTGAGAAGTCATTGGAAACATCTTAGTGAGTCACTCAAATCCTCCCGAGCTAGCGGAAGCTTCCAGATAGGACAGGCAGCTGTATGTAATCATGATCGACAGGATATTATGCACAAGATGTCACTGAGCTCAAGCCTTTTGTTGACAACACAGGACACAGGTTATGGCTTTAACCCTCGTGCTCAATTTATATCCCCCCCCCCGTCCTAAGGGTCAAAAAGGCCCCAACTTCAACCCTGAAATAAAGCAGGTTCATTACATGTTTACCCTGTTGGGCACTAAAAAATGTGTTTCCATGCTGCACTTGAATCAGAAAGATTTTGGTTTGAGTTCAATCAAGCACATAAGATTGGAGGTCATTCTGGCCCCCCATAGAGATCACAAGAGTTCAGATAAATCCTACAGCCACTGAAAACAACATGAGTGCCAGTTGTAGCCTTTCCAATAGCATGACGTTGTGTTTGAAATACTTGGGGGGTGTTTGGTTTGTTGTGTGCTGATTGGTTCTGATGATGACTGTGCTTATTCATTTCCTGTTGGCTGTGCAATAAAACCCAGCAGGGGCACATTGAAGATTTCCTCCACTTGATCTCCCACCCCAGCACATCCATCTCCCACCCCAGCACATCCATCTCCCACCCCAGCACATCCATCTCCCACCCCAGTACATCCATCTCCCGCCCCAGCACATCCATCTCTCGCCCCAGCACATCCATCTCCAACCCCAACACATCCATCTCCCACCCCAGCACATCCACCTCCCACCCCAGCACATCCATCTCTCAGCCCAGCACATCCATCTCTCACCCCAGCACATCCATCTCTCACCCCAGCACATCCATCTCTCACCCCAACACATCCATCTCTCACCCCAGCACATCCATCTCTCACCCCAGCACATCCATCTCTCATCCAGCACATCCATCTCTCACCCCAGCACATCCACCTCCCACCCCAGCACATCCATCTCCCACCCAGCACATCCATCTCTCACCCCAGCACATCCATCTCTCACCCCAGCACATCCATCTCCCACCCCAGCACATCCATCTCCTACCCCAGCACATCCATCTCCCACCCCAGCACATCCATCTCCCACCCCAGCACATCCATCTCCTACCCCAGCACATCCACCTCCCACCCCAAAACATCCATCTCCCACCCAGCACATCCATCTCTCACCCCAACACATCCATCTCTCACCCCAGCACATCCATCTCTCACCCCAGCACATCCATCTCTCACCCAGCACATCCATCTCTCACCCCAGCACATCCACCTCCCACCCCAGCACATCCATCTCCCACCCAGCACATCCATCTCCCACCCCAGCACATCCATCTCTCACCCCAGCACATCCACATCCCACAGATGACCCACAAGTTGTATCTCTCAGAGCCTCCAGTACCTGGATTTCACAGGTCAGCATTTACACCTGCAGATCTAAACAAGGCTCACACTGTTACCCTGAAAGGGTTCAGGTGGGTTTGGGTACATTACTAATCTTCTGTGACGATGCTCATTTAAAAACAGGGTGACAGAAATTAAAAATCGGATTAGTTTTGCACATTATCACAGCACAGGGCCGCTGTGACTGCAGCACACACAGTAACAACACTGAATGTGACCTCAAGTTCTGCTTACTGACAAAGAACCTTTGTACAGCTGCTCCATGTCAACACTGGAAATTCAATTTGGCTGAGCGCAAATCAAGCTTAAGCACGTATTTCTTTCTCCTACTCCCAAATGGTTGTTGTTTTATTTTTTAAGCAAACGCTCAAGTAGTTTAAAAATCTCATTTAAATCACCGTGACTTCTTTAGATGAAAGTGTTGTTTGAGCCGCACATCTCAGATGTACCAGCAGAGCGAACTGAATGATGAAGCTGAGAATTTGGGTGTTTTGCTTATCGACTTGGTTCTCATGGGAGAACAAATTGATTCAATTTCGTGGACACAAAACGGGCCTTGTGACTAGATACCATAGAATTATTTTAACAATCCCCCAGCTTGTGATTTACAAAATGGTCCATTTCTATCTGCTAGTACAGACTGGGACATATTAATGCACCAACCTTTCCTTCAGTCAAAACCACTGCAAACTGCACCACTGACTTAAACTGACTTCAGAGATCATCTCACTTAATGTCACTCTGTGTCTAGTTCATTGGATCAGAAATCTCATTTTTTTATGGTATCGTTTAATCAAACATGGTGTTTAAACAGTATTGAAAGGCTTCAGAATGAGAAAACACACACACACTCACACATACACTCTCTCTCACACACACCCACACACAAACACACACTCTCTCTCACACACACCCACACACAAACACACACTCACACACACACACACACACACTCACACATACACTCTCTCTCACACACACCCACACACAAACACACAACCTTACACACACACACTAACACACACACTCACACACACACACACACACACACAGACACACACACACACACACACACACACAGTCGTAAACATCTATCCGGGAACAATGGGCAGGGTTAGACCAGCTTTATCCGATAATCTTCATTAGGAATAATTATTTATAAACCTTAAATAAGATCAGTTTAGAGGAAGAGGAAAGATGATGTTCTTCATCACTGCCAGAATGACCAACACTGTTATCAACATCTAAGACCCTGGCTGAAAAACACGGATTTAATGTTCATGCATGAAGCACCGTAAAGTCCGCATTTTAATTCCCTTTTATCAAACATTGTCGTTCTGGTTAAAATTCTCAAATCGTTAAATTTAATCGCAACAAAATAAATGAATCTTTACCTGTTAGAGCTGCTGGACTCCACAGGGCGCCGCCATCTTGGACACGTCACAACCCCTCCCTCTGGGATCCACTTCCGCACTGATCCAAGAAGAAGTAGTCCCGGACTGCACACTAAACAGACCCAGAACCCTCACGATGACCTCAATATAAACCAGATTTATCACTCATTCACCCGTTTATCTACACTTTCATGCATTTATATGAATGTTAATCTTGAAACTCGTTCCGTGAGAAGAATCTGAATATTGTTTTTCTCATAGATGGAGGGGACGGATATGCGCTGCGGTTTCGCGTGACTCAGGTCGTTTGCGCATGCGTGTGATTTAAGAGGAGACTCACATTCAAATATTAAATAAAACTTATTATTTTAAAGCAATATGACCACCATAAACATCATATAGAAACGTAGAAATTTGTAATCAACATGGTGTTACTGGTAGTGATGGGAAAATAAGCTGTTAGAAGCAAATGTTATAGTATGTCATTGTTTAATGTGAACTTTCTGGAATAAACAGATTTTTATGTGTTTTTGCCTTGATTGTATGTAAAAAAAATCCCAATACTTTTATTCCATGGGGTTTATAACAGCAAATAATCTGTAACCTGTCTCACATATATAGTACATCTAAATTATGAATCAGTAAACTTAGTCTGTAACATAGCTACTTAAATACTTCAGGTCAAAGGACTTAATAGTCTTCAGATACAAAACAAGCAAATAAATCAAATATGATCAGATGTGTAGAGAAAAAATATATCAGACTATTGATCAAAGTCCTGAGGTGAAAAACAAGTCTTGGTCCAGTCAAATGTTCTCCAGTTAGAGGGTCTGTTCAGGACGGCATCACATTCAGAGGGGAACACCCCCCCACCGTCCAGCCCGGCCTCTACGACAAGTCTGTGGTGTCACCTGGAGAACCAGGCCTGCTATGGGAGGTTAGTACCCAGGATCGCAGCACCACCTCTGGGTCGACGAGGTGGCCCAGAGAGGGGGTACGGTTCTTCCTCAAGAGGATCAGTTGAGGGTTCCTCAACAGCGTGTAGAACAGCAGCCACCTCCTCCTGGCACGAAGACCCTCCACAGTTTCTAGAACACACACAACACAGATTCTAGAACACACACAGCACAGATTCTAGAACACACACAGCACAGATTCTAGGACACACACAGCACAGATTCCAGAACACACACAGCACAGAATCCAGAACACACACAGCACATATTCTAGAACACACACAGCACATATTCTAGAACACACACAGCACAGATTCCAGAACACACACAGCACAGATTCCAGAACACATACAGCACAGATTCTAGAAAACACACACAACACATATTCTAGAACACACACAGCACAGATTCCAGAACACGCACAGCACAGATTCTAGAACACGCACAGCACAGATTCCAGAACACACACAGCACAGATTCCAGAACACACACAGCACAGATTCTAGAACACGCACAGCACAGATTCCAGAACACACACAGCACAGATTCCAGAACACACACAGCACAGATTCTAGAACACACACACAGCACAGATTCCAGAACGCACATTGTCTTTGTATTTATATATTTATATATTGTGCTTGTGTGTACAGACCGGCAGGTGTGTTGTTGAACTGAGAGTAGGTCTGTGAGGCTCTGGCTGCCTGTCTCTGCGGGGTCACCAGCAGGTGACAGAAACACACCATCACTGGGTTGTTATGGTGATGGTCCGCAAAGATCATCCCCACCCACGTGTTGTAGCCTGGCGTCGTCAAGACAACAGAGTGAGTCACAGGGGGAGACGAGGGTCCGATGAAGATGAGTTAGTTCTTGAAGCTCATTCGAACTGCAGTAACCTTTTTCTTGACGGAGAGCTAATGTTGCGTAGCTAAAGTGTGTTAGTATCACTAATACAAACACCTTGTAACACTATACTTCAATCCTGCTAAGGTCATACATGTAACCCCTGACCCCGGTGTGACCTGGGTCCATGCCCCCCTGACCCCTGACCCCGGTGTGACCTGGGTCCATGCCCCCCTGACCCCTGACCCCGGTGTGACCTGGGTCCATGCCCCCCTGACCCCTGACCCCGGTGTGACCTGGGTCCATGCCCCCCTGACCCCTGACCCTGGTGTGACCTGGGTCCATGCCCCCCTGACCCCTGACCCTGGTGTGACCTGGGTCCATGCCCCCCTGACCCCTGACCCTGGTGTGACCTGGGTCCATGCCCCCCTGACCCTGGTGTGACCTGGGTCTATGCCCTCCTGACCCCTGACCCTGGTGTGACCTGGGTCCATGCCCTCCTGACCCCTGAACCTGGTGTGACCTGGGTCCATGCCCCCCTGACCCCTGACCCTGGTGTGACCTGGGTCCATGCCCCCTTGACCCTGGTGTGACCTGGGTCCATGCCCTCCTGACCCCTGACCCCGGTGTGACCTGGGTCCATGCCCCCCTGACCCCTGACCCCGGTGTGACCTGGGTGCATGCCCCCCTGACCCCTGACCCCGGTGTGACCTGGGTCCATGCCCCCCTGACCCCTGACCCCGGTGTGACCTGGGTCCATGCCCCCCTGACCCCTGACCCCGGTGTGACCTGGGTCCATGCCCCCCTGACCCCTGACCCTGGTGTGACCTGGGTCCATGCCCCCCTGACCCCTGACCCCGGTGTGACCTGGGTCCATGCCCTCGTAGCCTCGCTGCATGATGGTGCGGTCGATCCTGGAGACGAGCCAGGTGCCGATCACACAGCTGGTCAGCAGGCGCAGGATGCAGTTACTCAGCCCCATCACCACGTTATAGAAGAAGAAGAAGTAGTTAAAGTTATGGAAGGCCTTCCTAAAGGAGGGGGAGGGGAGGGGCGGAGGAGAGGGGAGGGGAGAGGAGGGGAGGAGGGGAGGGGAGGAGAGGAGAGGGGAGAGGAGGGGGAGGAGAGTGGAGGAGAGGAGAGGGGAGGACAGAGGAGGAGAAGAGAGGGGAGGGGAGGGGAGGGGGGGAGGAGAGTGGAGGGGAGGGGAGGAGAGTGGAGGAGAGGAGAGGGGAGGACAGAGGAGGAGAAGAGAGGGGAGGGGAGGGGAGGAGAGGAGAGGGGAGGAGAGGAGAGGGGAGAAGAGGAGAGGGGATGAGAGGGGAGGAGAGGGGAGAAGAGGGAAGAGGAAGAGAGGGTGGGGGAGGAGATGTATTAATTGACAATGGTCAGCCTTCATTTGGTCAAGATTCACACACACACAGACACACACACACAAACACACACACAGACACACACACACATACACACGGGCACACAGACACACACACACACAGAGCACCTGTTGTTGAGAGCCAGAGGTTTCTCCTTGTCTGAGGGGGAGATTCTGTCCTGCAGGAAGAACATCTGAACCAGAAGCACCTGGAAAGCAACCAGACTGACAACCAGGCCTAATGTCAGCCTGCAGGACACACACACACACACACACACAGTTACCATGACAACCAGGCCTAATGTCAGCCTGCAGGACACACACACACACACACAGTTACCATGACAACCAGGCCTAATGTCAGCCTGCAGGACACACACACACACACAGTTACCATGACAACCAGGCCTATTGTCAGCCTGCAGGACACACACACACACAGTTACCATGACAACCAGGCCTAATGTCAGCCTGCAGGAAACACACACACACACAGTTACCATGACAACCAGGCCTAATGTCAGCCTGCAGGACACACACACACACACACAGTTACCATGACAACCAGGCCTAATGTCAGCCTGCAGGACACACACACACACACACAGTTACCATGACAACCAGGCCTAATGTCAGCCTGCAGGACACACACACACACACAGTTACCATGACAACCAGGCCTATTGTCAGCCTGCAGGACACACACACACACAGTTACCATGACAACCAGGCCTAATGTCAGCCTGCAGGAAACACACACACACACAGTTACCATGACAACCAGGCCTAATGTCAGCCTGCAGGACACACACACAGTTACCATGACAACCAGGCCTAATGTCAGCCTGCAGGACACACACACACATCACTCACACACTCATCACACACACACACACACACATCACACACATCACACACACACTCATCACTCACGCACACACATCACAAACACACACATCACACACACATCACACACAAACACACACACGTACAGAAGGACCCCCATGTTAGCCAGCATGTCCAGAGTCCTGCCGTGCAGAACAGGAAGTACCAGCGTGTACACAAACACAAGGACGAACAGGAACTGGACGAAATGAACTATCAGGTACCCTGGAGAGAGAGGGAGGGGAGGGAGGGAGGGAGGGAGGGAGGGAGGGAGGGAGGGAGGGAGGGGCAGAGAAGAGAGAGGAGGGAGGAGGGAGGAGGGAGGAAGAAGGAAAAGAGAGAGGAGGAGAATAATGCTCTTTTGTTTCCTGGTGACATGAGATACTGATCTGTAGACACAGTCAACCTGCAGCCTTACCCCCCACAGTGTGAAAGCTATCTGCCAGCCAGAGTATCGTGCAATGGCAGCCTGGAAGGCAGACAAAGTAATCTCATCATGCCATCATTTACGTTCACAAACAGGCGTCCTCAAGAATAATCAAACCGAGGGGGGGTGGAGCCATTCGGGAATGTTCTGGAGAGTTCTAAAATTCTTGGAAACTCACCACGCTTACTGCAGGGCTGGGGTTATGGAACTTCTCTGGAAGGAAACCTTTCTGTCCCGCCCACAATCTCTTCAGGTGCTTTCTGAGAAAGGGGAGAGAGAGGGGGAGAGAGAGGGGGAGAGAGAGGGGGGAGAGAAAGAGAGAGAGAGAGAAAGAGAGAGAGAGAGAGTGAGAGGGAGAGAGAGAGGGGGGGAGAGAGAGGGGGAGAAAGAGGGAGAGAGAGAGGGGGGAGAGAGAAAGCGAGAGAGAGAAAGAGAAAGAGAGAGAGAAAGAGAGAAAGAGAGTGAGAGGGAGAGAGAGAAAGAGAGAGAGAGGGGGGAGAGAGAGGGGGAGAGAGGGAGAGAGAGGGGGGAGAGAGAGAAGGGGGAGAGAGAAAGAGAGAGAGAGAGATAAACAGAGAGAGAGAGAGAGAGAGAGAGAGAGAGAAGAGAGAGAGAGAGAGATACATATACATCCATGCTGATTGCTGGGTTCAGACAGCACAGTGATCATGTCATCTGTATCCAGTGTAGCTGCTCTCCCAGAGGGGTGAGGGGTCAGAGTGCAGGCAGGGAGGCAGGGGGGAGGAGCACCTGTAGCAGGAGAGGACATGCAGCGTGTAGGTCACAGACGTGAGGCAGGCTACTATCGTGGTGGCGTGCCAGCTCTCTGCAAAACAAAAACAACAACAACAACAGAGATTTAAAACCAAGTTCTGTAGTGCAACATAAAAAAACACCCCCATTCACAACCCTCAACACACACACACACACACTCTCTCTCTCGATCTTACTCCTGGCCACCAGTGTGAACTCCTCCAGCTGGCTGGTGAAGGCCTCTAGAGGCTGGGTCTGGTTACAGAAGGACACCAGCCTCTCCAGGGTCAGCCTCCACTTCTCCACGCGGTCAAACGCATAGTCACTCAGACTGTAGTCTGCCAGGGTCATCTGAGCACAGGGACACACATGTTTACATTCATTCCCTTTAGCAGACGCTCTTATCCAGAGAGACTTACAGCAAGTACAGGGACATTCCCCCCCTGAGGCAAGCAGGGTGAAGTGCCTTGCCCAAGGACACAACGTCATGTTGGCACAGCCGGGAATCGAACTCACAACCTTCCGATCATGAGCCCAACACCTTAATCGCCTGAGCCACCTGACTCCTTATTCAGCCTGTGTTTCTGTGTGTGTGTGTGTGTGTGTGTGTGTGTGTGAGTGAGTGTGCGTGAGTGTGCGTGAGTGTGTGTGTGTGTGTGTGTGTGCGTGCGTGCGTGCGTGTGTGTGTGTGTGTGTGTGTGTGAGTGTGTGTGTGTGAGTGTGAGTGTGAGTGTGTGAGTGTGTGAGCGTGAGTGTGTGAGTGTGTGAGCGTGAGTGTGTGTGTGTGTGTGTGTGTGTGTGTGCGTGTGTGTGTGTGTGTACAGACCGTGTACAGCCCTATCAGGGAGATGATGGAGGTTCCGATGAGTCGACCAGGGAACTTGAAGTGAGGGTCCCACTCGTACACTCTCCTGCTGAACCAGCTCTGCTCCTCCCTGGAAGAACACGGAGAACTTCTAGAACGTTCCACTGGTTCTGGAACACTGGTTACCAACCCAACATAACCCCCCCCCCCCCCCCCCCCCCCACCACCACCACCCCCCCACCACACCTCGAACCCTTGCCCCTGAACAGGTCACTAGCAGGGTTGAGCATGACCCAGTCACTAGAACCAGGCGTGTGGGAGCAGGGTTCTAGGAAGTTCTAGAATCAATCAGTCGTTCTAGAATACCTCTCTGAATGATGTCATTGGACATCAGATCTCCTGCAACGTGATCTTCTGCTTTGCTCTGATCCCATTGTTCATTGTGTTTTAGCATGAAAATAACATACAACATAGAACAAAAAAGCAAGAAATAACATACTGTACTTCCTCAGAATCAGGTTTAATCGCTATGCAAGATTAACAAACATAGAATTCACTGTGACAAGAAGAGCAACATAGGAGTAAAGTATGGGAGTAAAAATAAACATGTACAAGGTGGAAAGTGGGCACTAGATGTACTGGGGGGGGGGGGTGATATAGGGGGGCGTCAGATAGCTCAATGGTTAAGGCGTTGGCCTCATGATCGGAAGGTTGTGAGATCGAACCCCGACTGTGGCTATATGATGCAAGGCACTTCACCCTACTTGCCTCAGGGAGAATGTCCCTGTACTTACTGTAAGTCGCTTTGGATAAAAAGCGTCTGCTAAATGAATACATGTAAATGTATAACTATAATGGGTTCGTACAAGAAGGATGGGTATATATCGTACCATCCTGCAGAAGTATGTTATTTTCACACTCACCACAGACACACACTCTCTCTCACACACACACACGCGCACACACACATGGTCAGCTAGAGGTTGTGTACCTGGAGGTGTTCCTGGTGAACAGTCTCTTCACATGCAGGACCTGGTGTTGATGAACCAACTCCTCTGGCTCCTAAAGAAGAGAGGAGGAGTACAGCTGGAGACACACACACACACTGCTGGAGACACACACACACACACTGCTGGAGACACACACAACACACACACTGCTGGAGACACACACACACACTGCTGGAGACACACACACACACTGCTGGAGACACACACACACACACTGCTGGAGACACACACACCACGCTGCTGGAGGACACACACACACACACACTGCTGGAGACACACACACACACTGCTGGAGACACACACACACACTGCTGGAGACACACACACACACGCTGCTGGAGACACACACACACACACTGCTGGAGACACACACACGCTGCTGGAGACACACACACACTGCTGGAGACACACACACACACACACTGCTGGAGACACACACACTGCTGGGAGACACACACACACACACACTGCTGGAGACACACACACACACACACTGCTGGAGACACACACACACACACTGCTGGAGACACACACACACTGCCTGGAGACACACACACGCTGCTGGAGACACACACACACACTGCTGGAGACACACACACACACACACTGCTGGAGACACACACACACGCTGCTGGAAACACACACACACGCTGCTGGAGACACACACACACACACTGCTGGAGACACACACACACGCTGCTGGAGACACACACACACATGCTGCTGGAGACACACACACACTGCTGGAGACACACACACTGCTGGAGACACACACACACGCTGCTGGAGACACACACACACTGCTGGACACACACACAGACAGACACACACATACAGACACACACACACAGCTGGAGACACACACACACAGACACACACACAGACAGACACACACACGCAGACACACACACAGCTGGAGACACACACACACACACTGCTGGAGACACACACACACAGTGCTGGACACACACACACTGCTGGACACACACAGACAGACACGCACCTCCCCCCCTCCCTGCTGACCTCTGGCTGGAGGTGCAGGCGGACTCGAACGTCCTTCAGCAGCATGAAGGAGAAGCGACCCAGCAGGAAGACCAGAGACAGGAGGGAGGGCCACTGGATGATCAGCTTCTCATAGGATCCCAGCACCTGACCACACACACACACACACACACACACACACACACACTGGGTGATCAGCTTCTCATAGGATCCCAGCACCTGACCACACACACACACACACACACACACACACACACACTGGGTGATCAGCTTCTCATAGGATCCCAGCACCTGACCACACACACACACACACACACACACACACTAGGTGATCAGCTTCTCATAGGATCCCAGCACCTGACCACACACACACACACACACACACACACACACACACTGGGTGTTCACCTTCTCGTAGGCACAGAGACCTGCACAGAGAGTGTGTGTGTGTGTGTGGTGTGTGTGTGTGTGTGTGTGCGTGTGTGTGTAATGTGTCCAGAGACCTGGGGTCTCATTTATAAAGGAGTGCGTAGAA
>CM059311.1:4507500-4525000 GCA_030340665.1 Neosalanx taihuensis
ATGCACTGAAGAACTGGCGATATATGACAAATCTGTAACAATTAACTAACTAACTTACTCTTAACCTCACTAAATGACTGTGTCTAACTCTTAACCTCACTAAATGACTGTGTCTAACTCTTAACCTCACTAATGACTGTGTCTAACTCTTAACCTCACTAAATGACTGTGTCTAAGTGCAGTTTCCCCACTCGGGGCCCCTTTACTTCTTTTACCAGCAGAGAGCACGCTAGTATCACAAGGCTCCGGGTCAGGCAGTCAGATGTCGCTTTATTCTGTTATCATCTCTTTTTTTTTTTTACAATGTGCAGACCCTCCTCGCGCACTCGCTCAAGCTCGCCCCCTCACACCCTCGCTCACTCACACACGCCTGCAGACGCTCGCTCACACACACACACACAGCACTTCTGCAACGCTATTTTTATAACAACTTCCTGCTTAATAAACGGCTGACCAGCAGAGGGCGCTAAAAGATAAATAACGTGAGAAATAACTGATAAATGAGTGAAAGATCACACAGATCAGTCTAATATCAGGTGTGTTTTAGGATCACTTTCTGCGTGTCTAAGCCTCTCCCTCCCTTTCCAGGTAACAAGTCCCTGTTGGCATGTGAGGAACCTTCTCCTCTGCTGGGTGAGTCAACTCTGTAACTCAGCTATGAAGGTCATTCAGGCATTCAGCAGACGCTCTTATTCAGAGCGACCAACAGCAAGTACAGGGTATACCTGTACTTCATGTCTTAAACGCACGCTGCTCAGCCATCTGCCTCTCAGAGGGAATCATTGACTTCAAGTCAGTCAAACCTGTTCTCGTTCATCTGGTTTGTGAGAGACCGTTGGAATCCAGTCACTTGAACTCTGCTCTACTGCATCAGGGGTCTCCAGCCCTGGTCCTCAGGGGCCACTGTCCTGAAGGTTTTAGATGTTTCTCTGCTCCAGCACACCTGATTCTAATGAATGGGTCCTTATGAGGCTTCCACAGACCATTCATGAGAATCAGGCGGGCTGGAGCAGGGAAATATCTAAAACTGTGAGGACAGCGGCCCTCGAGGACCAGGGTTGGACACCCTTGGTGCAGTCTCTTGAACAGTCTCTCCTCCTCCTCCTCCTCCCCCCCTCCCCTCTCCTCTCCTCCAGTGGGCCCCTTCAGGGTAGACTTCCCCAGGAACGTGACGCTGCAGTTGGTGGAGCAGCAGAACCCGAAGGTGAGGGAGGGGGGCTGGTGGCGTCCGCGTGGCTGCGTGTCAGAACAGCGTGTGGCCGTCATCATCCCGTTCAGGAAGAGAGAGGATCACCTGAAGACCCTGCTCTTCTACCTGCATCCCTTCCTGCAGCGCCAGAGACACCACTACAAGATGTACATCATCAACCAGGTACACACACACTGGTACACACACACTGGTACACACACACTGGTACACACGCACTGGACACACACACTGGACACACACTGGACACACACTGGACACACACACTGGTACACACACACTGGTACACACACACTGGACAGAACACACTGGACACACACTGGACACACACTGGACACACACACTGGTACACACACACTGGTACACACACACTGGACACACACTGGACACACACACTGGTACACACGCACTGGACACACACACTGTACACACACTGTACACACACACTGTACACACACACTGGTACACACACTGGACACACACACTGGACACACACACTGGTACACACGCACTGTACACACACACTGGTACACACGCACTGTACACACACACTGGTACACACGCACTGGACACACACACTGGACACAGACACTGTACACACACACTGGACACACACACTGGTACACACGCACTGGTACACACGCACTGGTACACACACACTGTACACACGCACTGGACACACACTGGACACACACACTGGTACACACACACTGGACACACACACTGGTACACAGGCACTGGACACACACACTGGACACACACTGGACACACACACTGGTACACACGCACTGGACACACACACTGGACACACACTGGACACACACACTGGTACACACACACTGGACACACACACTGGTACACAGGCACTGGACACACACACTGGACACACACTGGACACACACACTGGTACACACACACTGGACACACACACTGGTACACACGCACTGGACACACACACTGGACACACACTGGACACACACATTGGACACACACACTGGACACACACACTGGACACACACACTGGTACACACACACTGTCCACAGACACTGGACACACACACTGTACACACACACTGTACACACACACTGGACACACACACTGTACAAACACACTGTCCATAGACACTGGACACACACACTGGACACACACACTGGACACACACACTGTACACACACACTGTTACCACACACTGTACACAGACACTATACACACACACTGTGCATACACACTGTACATACACACTGTACACACACACTGTACACACACACTGTTACCACACACTGTACACACACACTGGACACACACACACTGTACACACCTACTGTTACCACACACTGTACACACACACTGTACACACACACTGTACACACACACTGTACACACCTACTGTTACCACACACTGTACACACACACTGTGCATACACACTGTACACACACACTGTACACACACACTGTACACACACACTGTACATACACACTGTACACACACACTGTACACACACACTGTGCATACACACTGTACACACACACTGTACACACACACTGTACACACACACTGTTACCACACACTGTACACACACACTGGACACACACACACTGTACACACCTACTGTTACCACACACTGTACACACACACTGTACACACACACTGTTACCACACACTGTATACACACACTGTACACACACACTGTACACAGACACTATTCACACACACACTGTACACACACACTATGCACACACACTATGCACACTTACTGTTACCACACACTGTACACACACACTGTACACACACACTGTACACACCTACTGTTACCACACACTGTACACACACTGTACACAGACACTATTCACACACACACTGTACACACACACTATGCACACACACTATGCACACTTACTGTTACCACACACTGTACACACACACTGTACACACACACTGTACACACCTACTGTTACCACACACTGTACACACACTGTACACAGACACTATTCACACACACACTGTACACACCTACTGTTACCACACACTGTACACACACACTGTACACACACACTATACACACACACTCACACACACTATACACACACTATACACAGACACTATACCCAGTACCCTCCCTGGTCCAGCCCAGCAGTGTGTGACAGGCTGTGCCTTGTCTTCCAGGCTGGTCAGGGTCAGTTTAACAGGGCTAAGCTCATGAACATCGGCTACATGGAGGCTGTGAAAGAGAACTTCAACTGCTTCATCTTCAGCGATGTGGACCTGGTCCCCATGGACGACAGGAACAGCTACAGCTGCAGCGATCAGCCCAGACACCTCTCTGTCTCCGTGGACAAGTTTGGCTTCAGGTGCTGGAGTCTACTGCACTCTATGTTCTCTACTGCTCTCTACTGTTCTCTACTGCTCTCTACTGTTCTCTACTGCTCTCTACTGTTCTCTACTGTTCTCTACTGTTCTCTACTGTTCTCTACTGCTCTCTACTCTTCTCTACTGTTCTCTACTGTTCTCTACTGTTCTCTAATGTTCTCTACTGCTCTCTACTGTTCTCTACTGCTCTCTACTGTTCTCTACTGTTCTCTACTGCTCTCTACTGTTCTCTACTGCTCTCTACTGTTCTCTACTGCTCTCTACTGCTCTCTACTGCCCTCTACTGCTCTCTACTGTTCTCTACAGCTCTCTACTGTTTTCTACTGTTCTCTACTGCTCTCTACTGCTCTCTACTGTTCTCTACTGCTCTCTAATGTTCTCTACTGCTCTCTACTGTTCTCTACTGTTCTCTACTGCTCTCTACTGTTCTCTATTGTTCTCTACTGCTCTCTACTGTTCTCTACTGTTCTCTATTGCTCTCTACTGTTCTCTAATGTTCTATATTCTCTACTCTGTACCCTATTCTACTGTGATCTATTTCAACTGAAATTCTCTGTGTGTGGCTCTGATGTGTGTGTGGTTCTAATGTATGTGTGTGTGTGGTTCTGGTGTGTGTGTGGTTCTAATGTATGTGTGTGTGTGGTTCTGGTGTGTGTGTGGTTCTCAGACTGCCCTACCCAGGGATCTTCGGAGGAGTCACAGCTCTGAACAACGAACAGTTTCAGAAGATCAACGGTTACCCTAACAACTACTGGGGGTGGGGGGGGGAGGATGATGACGTGTCTGGACGGTAAGGAGGGAGGGGGGGGAGGGAGGGAGGGAGGGAGGGAGGGAGGGAGGTTAGAAGAGAACGAGGTAGACTACTTCCTCTGACTGACTGTTTGCTAACTTGCAGGATTTCGATGAAAGGCATGTGGATCAGCAGGCCAGACGGAGTGATCGGGAGATATCGCATGATTCAGCACAACCGGGATGAAAACAATGAACCCAACCCACAGAGGTACCCTGTCTACTCTACTGGACTCTACTGGACTCTACTGTGCTGTACTTGACTCTACTCTTGTCCCTGTATTGCAGGTTCGACCTTCTGGCTAAAACAGGGTCTAACATGAATATAGATGGTCTGAACAGCCTCTCCTACAGTGTCCTGAAGGTGGACAAGCACAGACTGTACACCAACATCACTGTAGACGTACAGCCACCATCATAGAGGGGGAGGGGGGGGGGGGGTATTTGTGTGCACATATGTGTGTATGAGTGTTGTATGTGTGTGTACCTGTGTTTGGTGGGAGTGTGTGTGTGTGTGTGTGTGTGTGTGTGTGTACCTGTGTTTGGTGGGAGTGTGTGTGTGTGTATCTGTGTGTATGTGTGTGTGTGTACCTGTGTTTGGTGGGAGTGTGTGTGTGTGTGTGTGTGTGTGTGTGTGTGTGTGTGTGTGTGTGTACCTGTGTTTGGTGGGAGTGTGTGTGTGTGTATCTGTGTGTATGTGTGTGTGTGTACCTGTGTTTGGTGGGAGTGTGTGTGTGTGTATCTGTGTGTATGTGTGTGTGTGTACCTGTGTTTGGTGGGAGTGTGTGTGTGTGTGTGTGTGTGTGTGTACCTGTGTTTGGTGGGAGTGTGTGTGTGTGTATCTGTGTGTATGTGTGTGTGTGTACCTGTGTTTGGTGGGAGTGTGTGTGTGTGTATCTGTGTGTATGTGTGTGTGTGTACCTGTGTTTGGTGGGAGTGTGTGTGTGTGTATCTGTGTGTATGTGTGTGTGTGTACCTGTGTTTGGTGGGAGTGTGTGTGTATCTGTGTGTATGTGTGTGTGTGTACCTGTGTTTGGTAAGTGTGGTGGCTGGGGTGATTTATAAACATAAATGAACTAAAGCGACAAATAAATTAAAGCGTTTGCTTGCGTGTTTAATTAAATTGCTGATGTCAAATTAACTGACCAACCAGGAACACCACCGCAATGATGTCATCAAGCAGAGGGAGGAGCCATGTTACAGGACAGTTCTGATTGGACAGTTGTTGACAGTCATCTTTAACAGCTTTCTTCCTTCACGATCAAAATGTCCACCCTGGTTTCCCTGGAAACAATAAAAGAGTTTAAAGAGTTTATGTTGTAGTGTTAGTGTGTGTGTCAGTGTGTGTGTTAGTGTGTGTGTGTTAGTGTTTGTGTGTTGGTGTGTGTGTGTTAGTGTGTGTGTCAGTGTGTGTGTTAGTGTGTGTGTTAGTGTGTTAGTGTGTGTGTCAATGTGTGTGTCAGTGTGTCTTAGTGTGTGTTAGTGTGTGTGTGTGTGTGTGTGTGTTAGTGTGTGTGTGTTAGTGTGTGTGTTAGTGTGTGTGTCAGTGTGTGTGTCAGTGTGTCTTAGTGTGTGTGTCAGTGTGTGTCAGTGTGTGTGTCAGTGTGTGTCTGAGTGTGTGTGTCAGTGTGTGTGTCAGTGTGTGTGTCAGTGTGTGTCAGTGTGTGTGTCAGTGTGTGTCAGTGTGTGTCAGTGTGCGTGTCAGTGTGTGTCAGTGTGTGTCAGTGTGTGTGTCAGTGTGTGTCAGTGTGTCTCAGTGTGTGTCAGTGTGTGTGTTAGTGTGTGTCAGTGTGTGTCAGTGTGTGTCAGTGTGTGTCAGTGTGTGTTAGTGTGTGTCAGTGTGTGCCAGTGTGTGTGTCAGTGTGTGTTAGTGTGTGTCAGTGTGTGTCAGTGTGTGTCAGTGTGTGTGTCAGTGTGTGTCAGTGTGTGTGTTAGTGTGTGTCAGTGTGTGTCAGTGTGTGTCAGTGTGTGTCAGTGTGTGTCAGTGTGTGTCAGTGTGTGTCAGTGTGTGTGTCAGTGTGTGTCAGTGTGTGTCAGTGTGTGTCAGTGTGTGTGTGGTGAGAGGGCAGCAGCTGTACTCACAGTCCCCTCACACAGAGAGCACACTCGTTAGCGTAGGTGATCCCGTCAGAGCCGCACACAGGGGCCAAGTTCAGAGGGCAGGCTGGGACCTCAGGCATGCTGCCACAGGAGGGCTGCAAAGCAACACAGGCTGGTGAAATACAGGAGGGGTAACACAGGAGGGGTAACACAGGAGGGGTAACACAGGAGGGGTAACACAGGAGGGGTAACACAGGAGGGGTAACACAGAAGGGGCAACACAGGAGGGGTAACACAGGAGGGGTAACACAGGAGGGGTAACACAGGAGGGGCAACACAGGAGGGGTAACACAGGAGGGGTAACACAGGAGGGGTAACACAGGAGGGGTAACACAGGAGGGGTAACACAGGCTGGTGAAATACAGGAGGGGTAACACAGGAGGGGTAACACAGGAGGGGTAACACAGGCTGGTGAAATACAGGAGGGGTAACACAGGAGGGGTAACACAGGAGGGGCAACACAGGAGGGGTAACACAGGAGGGGTAACACAGGAGGGGTAACACAGGAGGGGTAACACAGCAGGGCTGCAAAGCAACACAGGCTGGTGAAATACAGGAGGGGTAACACAGGAAGGGTAACACAGGAGGGGTAACACAGGAGGGGTAACACAGGAGGGGTAACACAGGAGGGGTAACACAGGAGGGGTAACACAGGGGGGGTAACACAGGAGGGGTAACACAGGAAGGGTAACACAGGAGGGGTAACACAGGAGGGGTAACACAGGCTGGTGAACACAGGAGGGGTAACACAGGAGGGGTAACACAGGAGGGGTAACACAGGAGGGGTAACACAGGAAGGGTAACACAGGCTGGTGAACACAGGAGGGGTAACACAGGAGGGGTAACACAGGAAGGGTAACACAGGAGGGGTAACACAGGCTGGATAACACAGGAGGGGTAACACAGGCTGGATAACACAGGGGGGGTAACACAGGAGGGGTAACACAGGAGGGGTAACACAGGAGGGGTAACACAGGCTGGTGAAATACAGGAGGGGTAACACAGGAGGGGTAACACAGGAAGGGTAACACAGGAGGGGTAACACAGGCTGGATAACACAGGAGGGGTAACACAGGAGGGGTAACACAGGAGGGGTAACACAGGCTGGATAACACAGGAGGGGTAACACAGGAGGGGCAACACAGGAGGGGTAACACAGGCTGGATAACACAGGAGGGGCAACACAGGAGGGGCAACACAGGAGGGATAACACAGGAGAGGTAACACAGGAGGGGTAACACAGGAGAGGTAACACAGGAGGGGTAACACAGGAGGGGTAACACAGGAGGGGTAACACAGGAGGGGTAACACAGCAGGGCTGCAAAGCAACACAGGCTGGTGAAATACAGGAGGGGTAACACAGGAGGGGTAACACAGGAAGGGTAACACAGGAGGGGTAACACAGGAGGGGTAACACAGGAGGGGTAACACAGGAGGGGTAACACAGGGGGGGTAACACAGGAGGGGTAACACAGGAAGGGTAACACAGGAGGGGTAACACAGGAGGGGTAACACAGGCTGGTGAACACAGGAGGGGTAACACAGGAGGGGTAACACAGGAGGGGTAACACAGGAGGGGTAACACAGGAGGGGTAACACAGGAAGGGTAACACAGGCTGGTGAACACAGGAGGGGTAACACAGGAGGGGTAACACAGGAAGGGTAACACAGGAGGGGTAACACAGGCTGGATAACACAGGAGGGGTAACACAGGCTGGATAACACAGGGGGGGTAACACAGGAGGGGTAACACAGGAGGGGTAACACAGGAGGGGTAACACAGGCTGGTGAAATACAGGAGGGGTAACACAGGAGGGGTAACACAGGAAGGGTAACACAGGAGGGGTAACACAGGCTGGATAACACAGGAGGGGTAACACAGGAGGGGTAACACAGGAGGGGTAACACAGGCTGGATAACACAGGAGGGGTAACACAGGAGGGGCAACACAGGAGGGGTAACACAGGCTGGATAACACAGGAGGGGCAACACAGGAGGGGCAACACAGGAGGGATAACACAGGAGAGGTAACACAGGAGGGGTAACACAGGAGAGGTAACACAGGAGGGGTAACACAGGAGGGGTAACACAGGAGGGGTAACACAGGAAGGGTAACACAGGCTGGTGAAATACAGGAGGGGTAACACAGGAGGGGTAACACAGGGGGGCAACACAGGAGGGGGTAACACAGGAAGGGTAACACAGGAGGGGTAACACAGGAGGGGTAACACAGGCTGGATAACACAGGAGGGGTAACACAGGAGGGGTAACACAGGAGGGGTAACACAGGAGAGGTAACACAGGAGGGGTAACACAGAAGGGGTAACACAGGAGGGGTAACACGGGAGAGGTAACACAGGAGGGGTAACACAGGAGGGGTAACACAGGAGGGGTAACACAGGAGAGGTAACACAGGAGGGGTAACACAGGAGAGGTAACACAGGAGGGGTAACACAGGAGGGGTAACACAGGAGAGGTAACACAGGAGGGGTAACACAGGCTGGATAACACAGGAGGGGTAACACAGGCTGGATAACACAGGGGGGGTAACACAGGAGGGGTAACACAGGAGGGGTAACACAGGAGGGGTAACACAGAAGGGGCAACACAGGAGGGGTAACACAGAAGGGGCAACACAGGAGGGGTAACACAGGAGGGGTAACACAGGCTGGATAACACAGGAGGGGTAACACAGGAGAGGTAACACAGGAGGGGCAACACAGGAGGGGCAACACAGGCTGGTTAACACAGGCTGGTGAACACAGGAGGGGTAACACAGGAGGGGTAACACAGGCTGGTTAACACAGGAGGGGTAACACAGGAGAGGTAACACAGGCTGGTTAACACAGGAGGGGTAACACAGGCTGGTGAACACAGGCTGGTTAACACAGGAGGGGTAACACAGGAGGGGTAACACAGGAGGGGTAACACAGGCTGGTGAAATACAGGAGGGGTAACACAGGAGGGGTAACACAGGAAGGGTAACACAGGAGGGGTAACACAGGCTGGATAACACAGGAGGGGTAACACAGGAGGGGTAACACAGGAGGGGTAACACAGGCTGGATAACACAGGAGGGGTAACACAGGAGGGGCAACACAGGAGGGGTAACACAGGCTGGATAACACAGGAGGGGCAACACAGGAGGGGCAACACAGGAGGGATAACACAGGAGAGGTAACACAGGAGGGGTAACACAGGAGAGGTAACACAGGAGGGGTAACACAGGAGGGGTAACACAGGAGGGGTAACACAGGAGGGGTAACACAGCAGGGCTGCAAAGCAACACAGGCTGGTGAAATACAGGAGGGGTAACACAGGAGGGGTAACACAGGAAGGGTAACACAGGAGGGGTAACACAGGAGGGGTAACACAGGAGGGGTAACACAGGAGGGGTAACACAGGGGGGGTAACACAGGAGGGGTAACACAGGAAGGGTAACACAGGAGGGGTAACACAGGAGGGGTAACACAGGCTGGTGAACACAGGAGGGGTAACACAGGAGGGGTAACACAGGAGGGGTAACACAGGAGGGGTAACACAGGAAGGGTAACACAGGCTGGTGAACACAGGAGGGGTAACACAGGAGGGGTAACACAGGAAGGGTAACACAGGAGGGGTAACACAGGCTGGATAACACAGGAGGGGTAACACAGGCTGGATAACACAGGGGGGGTAACACAGGAGGGGTAACACAGGAGGGGTAACACAGGCTGGTGAAATACAGGAGGGGTAACACAGGAGGGGTAACACAGGAAGGGTAACACAGGAGGGGTAACACAGGCTGGATAACACAGGAGGGGTAACACAGGAGGGGTAACACAGGAGGGGTAACACAGGCTGGATAACACAGGAGGGGTAACACAGGAGGGGCAACACAGGAGGGGTAACACAGGCTGGATAACACAGGAGGGGCAACACAGGAGGGGCAACACAGGAGGGATAACACAGGAGAGGTAACACAGGAGGGGTAACACAGGAGAGGTAACACAGGAGGGGTAACACAGGAGGGGTAACACAGGAGGGGTAACACAGGAAGGGTAACACAGGCTGGTGAAATACAGGAGGGGTAACACAGGAGGGGTAACACAGGGGGGCAACACAGGAGGGGGTAACACAGGAAGGGTAACACAGGAGGGGTAACACAGGAGGGGTAACACAGGCTGGATAACACAGGAGGGGTAACACAGGAGGGGTAACACAGGAGGGGTAACACAGGAGAGGTAACACAGGAGGGGTAACACAGAAGGGGTAACACAGGAGGGGTAACACGGGAGAGGTAACACAGGAGGGGTAACACAGGAGGGGTAACACAGGAGGGGTAACACAGGAGAGGTAACACAGGAGGGGTAACACAGGCTGGATAACACAGGAGGGGTAACACAGGCTGGATAACACAGGGGGGGTAACACAGGAGGGGTAACACAGGAGGGGTAACACAGGAGGGGTAACACAGAAGGGGCAACACAGGAGGGGTAACACAGAAGGGGCAACACAGGAGGGGTAACACAGGAGGGGTAACACAGGCTGGATAACACAGGAGGGGTAACACAGGAGAGGTAACACAGGAGGGGCAACACAGGAGGGGCAACACAGGCTGGTTAACACAGGCTGGTTAACACAGGCTGGTGAACACAGGAGGGGTAACACAGGAGGGGTAACACAGGCTGGTTAACACAGGAGGGGTAACACAGGAGAGGTAACACAGGCTGGTTAACACAGGAGGGGTAACACAGGCTGGTGAACACAGGCTGGTTAACACAGGAGGGGTAACACAGGCTGGTTAACACAGGAGGGGTAACACAGGAGAGGTAACACAGGCTGGTTAACACAGGCTGGTCAACACCTCCCTCCCTCTCTCTCCACATAGCAGGACCGACTCCAATAACAACAATCATCTTCAAATTCAAAGCTTGCAGTTCAAATCCATTGTCGACCTGCCGAGATGGAAGTCCAGTCCTTGATTCTAGAATCCATCTAGAATTCTAGAACGTCTTACTAACCTTCCTGAGAACATCCTGAGATCTCTCCTCAGCTCCTGGAACAACAACGAACGCCGACACACAACATAAGAACACTGATCGCTTCCAACGAAGCGACTTGTCAACACTTTCAAACCAATCAGGGATCTTTGTATACAAACGTTGGTACGTGATATCATGGAGAACGTTCACACTTCAAAGGAGAACATTTGTTCAATGAAATTCAGTTATTGTACAGTCAATATTTTCAGCAGAAGTGTTTAACTAATGTAAACATGACAAGCAGCCTTGTCGTGATATCCTTTTGATTTTTACATGGAAGTTGGGAAAGTACACAACTAAGTGTAGATGGTGTGATGGGTACACACCCCCCCCCACACACACACACAGACACAGACACACACACAGACACACATACACACACACACACAGACACACATACACACACACAGACACACACACACACAGACACACACACACACAGACACACATACACACACACACAGACACACACACACAGACACACACACACAGACACACACACACACACACAGACACACACACACAGACACACACACACAGACACACAGACACACAGACACACACACACAGACACACAGACACACATACACACACACACAGACACACACACACACACAGACACACATACACACACACACACACAGACACACACACACACACACAGACACACACACACACACAGACACACACACACACAGAAAGGACACAGTACCTGTGAGGACGAGGAGGACAGCCAGAATAAGGACGCAGGTGTTTTTACCAGACATGTTGCTGAGGGTTGTGATGTCCAGCACAGCTCACTTTCTCTCCCTTAACGAGGGTTCCTCTCCCTCCCTCCCTCCCTCCCTCCCTCCCTCCCTCCCTCCCTCCCTCCCTCCCTCCCTCCCCCTCTCCCCTGGCCCCCTCCCCCTCTCCGCTGGCCTCCTCCCTCCCTCCCTGTCTCTGTATCAGTGTGAGAACAGTCCAGCTGCTTTCTAACATCTCGGCTGAGAAAACATCCATGTGTGCAGAAGATATGAGGCGGGGGTGGGGGGGCAGATGGGTCAATGGTTAAGGCGTTGGCCTCATGATCGGAAGGTTGTGAGATCGAGCCCCGGCTGTGGTTATGTGACGTTGTGTCCTTGGGCAAGGCACTTCACCCTACTTGTCTCAGAGAGAATGTCCCTGTACTTACTGTAAGTCGCTTTGGATAAAAGCATTTGATAAATGAATAAATGTAAATGTAAATATGAAACACTTCGATTTAACTGGCGAATCAAAGTCAAAAACCATGTTTTATTCATGTAAATAGGTACTATACAGAACAAGTAACAGACAAACTGCTTCTTTTTTATAATACTTCAAAATGTAAACATGAAACAATAACCAATGAGGAAAATCATCGTCATGGTGACCTTTCTCTCTCTCTCTCTCTCTAATGATTGGCTTTGAAGTCCTTCGCAGATCGAAGTGTTTTTCTACAGTCGAGTTCTGTCCTTGTTGCAGTGGAGGTGGTTTTACTGCCGGGGGGCAAAGTGCTGGAAAGTGCTGGAACTGCACCCCCCCCCCACCCACCCACCCTCCTAAAGGGTCTGAATACTCTGAGGACCCTGCAGTCGAAGGTAGAATTCGAACCCTTGACTTTTCTCGTCCAACGAGAGGAGAGAGATTCTGGTGGAGGAAGGGGGGGGGGGGGGGGGGGGGGTAGAAAAACTCTTCTCCCCAGGACGAACTCTTTCTTTTCGAGAACTTCTCTAGAATATTCATGAAGCAGGTGTTTTTTTTTGTTGTTTTTTTTAGAATAAGCACACGCTAGCATGACCTGTGCAAGGTGTAACACACCCGCGATGTTACAACAACACAGAGTTTTGGCACCGACAACATTCACCTGGAGGAAAACATCCACATTATAGAAGCGCCATGTCTGTTACATGCTTGTGGAAGCCACACAGCTAGAAGACTTGACAATCCACCAATGTAGACTCTTAATGGCTGATCGGACTTAGACTTTCGATGTCACGCGAAATAGTTACGTTTCCCTGTGTTGCCGTCGTCGTTCTACTGCCTGACAAGTGAAGACGCGCCCTCTGGTGGCCAACTGGAGAACATGCAGAACACGGAACGCTCCAGAACCCCATCACACTTAACTGGATACTTAAACACTTTTTTTGTGTTTTTTTTTTTTAAACATAGTTTTTTTTTATATATATATTATATGTATAAAAGAAATACAAAAAAAAAAAAGAAAACCTGTTCGCTACTGAGTTTCTCATAAAACGCTGTTTTGTTTCGCATTCTAGAACCTTCCTGTCTCTTGGACGTTCTAGAACCTTCCCTGTACTCCTCTGTAACATCATCGTCGTCGTCATCCTCATCTTCGTCGTCTCGGCACTCTGCAGTGTTTAAAGTCCGAGCGCAGATCTCTGACACAGCCGACGAGCGAAACACCGAACATTTTAGCAGAAGAAAAATCCAGAAAAATCCTATTCGATTTCGTATATTCAGAATATAGGGTCGGTTTTTAGTAGCCGTTTTTTCCTTCCAAGATGCATATTTTGAAACCAAACAGATCTTAATGAAGGTTTGTCTGTTTATAAGTAGCATCAAAAACCATGATTGCTTCGGTTTCACTTAGAAAAAGAATTGAACTGCTGATGTGAAATAGGCGGGACACTAGGACCCTGGGCTGGCATGGCCCTGAGGGCGGGTTTGGCAGTGAGGGGACTGGAGTTAACTCTGTGTGATCACATGACTATCATCACATGACTGATCACATGACTCGTCTCCCCGAGTCTTGGTTCTTGGGTGGTCAAACGCTTGTTGCCAGGCAACTGTTACCTGCTGTGCAACACCGAGTTCAAGTCAGTTGGTCTGTGCTGCTGACCAGGCAGGTCCTCTTCCTCCTCCTCCTCCTCTTCCTCCTCCTCCTCCTCCTCTTCCTCCTCCTGCTCTTCCTCTCCAATCTTTCACCTTCTGCTTCTGTCTTATCATTTGCATTGATTTGCATTGAGTATCAATTCAGTGTTGAACTATCTGCAGGGTCGGGCCTCCTCCCCCCCCCCCCCTCTCTCCCCCACTTCTTCCCCCAGCGGGGGGGAGGGGGGGAGGGGTGTGTGAGCGGAGGGGCTGAACACACGCAGTCCACTGAGAAAATCGTGATAGTAATGATTAAAAAAAGACTAAAAAGTAAGTAGAAAATGTCTGTTGAGGACGTGTCCTCCAGTGGTCAGTGTGGGGGGGGCAGGGGGGGGGGCGCCCCCTGGTGGGCAGGAGGGGGGGTGGGGGTCACACACAGCTCTCCCTGGCCTTCTCGTCCAACAGGAAGTTGTTGAGGTGGGACATGTCCACTGGAACGGCGTCCCTCCTGATCAGGGAAATGTCTTTTAAGTCCTCGTCACTTTGGTCCTTGGCAAAGTTGACAAATACCTGGGAGGGGGGGGGGGGGGGGCAGAGAGGGAGAGGAGGAGAGAGAGAGAGAGAGACAGAGAGAGAGAGAGAGAGAGAGAGAGACAGAGAGACAGAGAGAGAGAAGAGGAGAGAGGAAAAGAGGACGAGAGAGAGAGAGAGAGACAGAAAGAGCGAGACAGAGAGAGTGAGAGAGAGGATGAGAGAGAAACAGAGAGAGAGAGAGAGAGAGAAAAGAGGAGAGAGAGAGGGAGAGAGAGAGGGAGAGACAGAGAGAGAGAGAGAGAGACAGAGAGAGAGAGAGAGAGAGAGAGAGAGACAGAGAGAGAGAGAGAGACAGAGAGAGAGAGAGAGAGACAGAGAGAGAGAGAGAGAGAGAGAGACAGAGAGAGAGGATGAAAGAGAGAGAAACAGAGAGAGAGAGAGAGAGCACACAAACACATTTAGCATCGGAAAACGTATTCTTTTCTTTCTTCTAACGCAAACGACCGATACGACCTCCCTCCTCCCCCTCCCCTCTCCCCCCCCCCCTCACCTGGTCCAGGGTGGTCTGGGACACGGAGTAGTCCTCGATGCAGAGCTTGTCCTTGTTGTTGGCCAGCAGGGAGAAGATGCGCGCCAGGGAGGTGTGCGTGGAGGGCAGCTGGTACTGCAGCATGTTCCTGTGCTTCTCCTTCAAGGTGCTCCCCGTCAGCTCGCTCTCAATGAACGCCATCACAGGGCTGAGGTCGGGGTCCGGCCCCGCCACCCGCAGGATGATGGTGTACCCGTCACCAAACCTAGGGGGAGGAGGAGGGGCCGGGGGGAAGGAGGGGGAGAGGAGGAAGGGGAGGAGGTGTAGGGGAGAGGAGAGAGGGAGGGGTGGAGGAAGGGGAGGAGAGGAGGGAGGGGAGGAGGAGGTTTGAGTAAAGGAAGGAGAAACTAACATCTTGAATGAGGAACATGAATGATTCAGTGTTCTAGTTTCTCCATGTCACCTGACTGTGACCCAGCTGACTCCTCCCACATCTGGACCACAGTCATATGATTCTGACGAGAGACTGATCACTGCGTGTGTGTCTGTCAGAGTGTGTGTCTGAGTGTGTGTCTGTGTGTGTGTGTGTCTGTCTGAGTGTGTGTGTGTGTGTCTGTCAGAGTGTGTGTGTGTCTGTGTGTGTGTGTCTGTCAGAGTCTGTGTGTGTCTGTCTGAGTGTGTGTCTGTGTGTGTGTGTGTGTCAGAGTGTGTGTGTGTGTGTGTCTGAGTGTGTGTGTGTGTGTGTCTGAGTGTGTGTGTGTGTGTGTGTGTGTCTGAGTGTGTGTGTCTGAGTGTCTGAGTGTGTGTGTGTGTCTGAGTGTGTGTGTGTCTGTCTGAGTGTGTCTGAGTCTGTGTGTGTGTGTGTGTGTGCGTGTGTGTCTGAGTGTGTGTGTGTGTCTGAGTGTGTGTCTGTGTGCGTTTGTCTGTCAGAGTGTGTGTGTGTGTCTGTCTGAGTGTGTGTCTGCCTGAGTGTGTCTGAGTCTGTGTGTCTGAGTGTGTGTCTGTCAGAGTGTGTCTGAGTGTGTGTGTGTGTGTGTCTGAGTGTGTGTGTGTGTGTGTCTGAGTGTGGTTCTGCTGTTCTGCTTCACTCAGTCTGAGGAGGTGCTGTCACAGTTTGGATTCTGTTTCCACTGAGAGATGAATCATTCTGACTGGACGGCTTTATCTACAACTGGATATGATGCAACGAGAGTGTGTGTGTGTGTGTGTGTATAGATGTGTGTGTATTTGTGTGTGAGGTTGTGTATATGGCTGTGTGTGTGTGTTCTCCCTGGTCAGCAGGTGTCTTATTGTGACAAATTCTGTTAATGATGTGAGCCAGCAGGAGTCGTTCCCGTGGCGACTCAGCAGCCAATAGCGTGACGAGAAGGATGGGGAGAGCCAATAAAAGTCCCTGAACAGATGATGTCGAAAATCAGGAGAGCGGAGGACTTTAGAGTTGTGAAATAAAGTGAGACGGAGCGACAGTCTCTCCTGCAGGAAAAGAGGAAAATACCTGAGTGTGTGTGTGTGTGTGTGTTTGTGCGTGTGTGTGCGTGTGGGTGTGTGTGTGTGGGTGTGTGTATAAGGAAACATCATATTTCAGCTATTTCTAACTGGGGCAGCTGAGGTGGTCCAGAGAAGCAGTTAAATGTTCTTACGGATGTGTGTGTGTGTGGTGTGTGTGTGTGGTGATATGTGTGTGTGGTGATATGTGTGTGTGTGTGGTGATATGTGTGTGTGTGTGGTGATATGTGTGTGTGTGTATGTGTGTGGTGATGTGTGTGTGTGTGTGTGTGTGTGTGGTGATATGTGTGTGTGTGTGGTGATATGTGTGTGTGTGTGTGGTGATATGTGTGTGTGTGTGTGTGGTGATATGTGTGTGTGTGTGTGTGGTGATATGTGTATGTGTGTGTGGTGATATGTGTGTGTGTGTGGTGATGTGTGTGTGTGGTGATATGTGTGTGTGTGTGTGTGTGGTGATATGTGTGTGTGTGGTGATATGTGTGTGTATGTGGTGATATGTGTGTGTGTGTGTGGTGATATGTGTATGTGTGTGTGGTGATGTGTGTGTGGTGATGTGTGTGTGTGGTGATATGTGTGTGTGTGTGGTGATATGTGTGTGTGTGGTGAT
>CM059311.1:4530000-4555000 GCA_030340665.1 Neosalanx taihuensis
ACACACACACACACACACACACACACACACACACACACACACACACACACACACACACACACACACACACACACACATATGAATAATGAGGGTATATTTCCATGCAGTAGTGTTCTAACTTGTTCTAACTCTCTTTTTTTCTCTCTGTCTAATCATGATAAATGTACTGACAGACCCCGTCTCTATTTAGCCATCTCAAAGGCATGCGTACTCGCTCGCCAGCCAATCAGAATCTCCCGCCCCTCCCCGAGCAGGAAGTGACACGTGCGGGAGAAGAAACGATGATGATGATGACGACGATGAAGCAACCTTTAAAGAACACTTTCATCCCAAAGGCTAGATTACAGGGTAGGAATTCGAACCTGCAAACCGCTGCGAAGTTACTCTAACCACCGATCTGTGTCGTGCTCCCTGGGTTAGAAGCTGGAGTGGGACAGGCCGCTTCTGGAGTTAATCACATCTCCTCTCTGACTGTGGAGAGAGATTGAATCAGCATCTAATCAGAACTGTAATTACCTTTTTAATGAGAAATCAAATGGAGTCTAGATTGTCCCTCATACTACGAACCTTCCTGTTTTGATTAAAGGGAGAAATGCGCGAGGGGAAGAAAAATAAAAAAACCTTTTCGTTTCTAAGTAGCACCTTGTGTTTCGCTCATGGGGGAGAAGAATTATTTCCGTATGTTTTATGCATTCATATCAAACCGGTGGAACTAATGTTTGTGATTGTTTTGTTTTGATGACTCAGACTTCATGTTCCAGGTTTGTGTGTGTGTGTGTGTGTGTGTGTGTGTGTGTGTGTGTGTGTGTGTGTGTGTGTGTGTGTGTGTGTGTGTGTGTGTGTGTGTGGTAGAGCGGAGGGGGTGGGAATTAATTAATCTAAACAGGAAGAGCTCTTGTCTTTTGTAGGATGTAGGACAGCAGTTCACCAGCCGCACCCACACAGACCCCCCCCCCATCCACAGTCCCCAAGCCTCATGCCCCAGGTGAGGACCAGGTGTGGACCAGGTGTGGACCAGGTGTGGACCAGGTGTGGACCAGGTGTGCGCCAGGTGTGGACCAGGTGTGGACCAGGTGTGGACCAGGTGTGGACCAGGTGAGGACCAGGTGTGGACCAGGTGTGCCCCAGGTGTGGACCAGGTGTGGACCAGGTGTGGACCAGGTGTGCCCCAGGTGTGGACCAGGTGTGGACCAGGTGAGGACCAGGTGTGGACCAGGTGTGCCCCAGGTGTGGACCAGGTGTGGACCAGGTGAGGACCAGGTGTGGACCAGGTGTGGACCAGGTGTGGACCAGGTGTGGACCAGGTGTGCCCCAGGTGTGGATCAGGTGTGCCCCAGGTGTGGACCAGGTGTGGACCAGGTGTGGACCAGGTGAGGACCAGGTGTGGACCAGGTGTGGACCAGGTGTGCCCCAGGTGTGGATCAGGTGTGCCCCAGGTGTGGACCAGGTGTGGACCAGGTGTGGACCAGGTGAGAACCAGGTGTGCCCCAGGTGTGGACCAGGTGTGGACCAGGTGTGGATTAGGTGTGGATCAGGTGTGGACCAGGTGTGCCCCAGGTGTGGACCAGGTGTGCCCCAGGTGTGCCCCAGGTGTGGACCAGGTGTGGATCAGGTGAGGACCAGGTGTGGACCAGGTGTGCCCCAGGTGTGCCCCAGGTGTGGACCAGGTGTGGACCAGGTGTGGACCAGGTGTGGAGAGAGAGAGAGAGAGAGAGACAGAGAGAGAGAGAGAGAGAGAGAGAGAGAGAGACAGAGACAGAGACAGAGACAGAGAAGGAGAGAGACAGAGAGAGACAGAGACACAGAGACAGAGAAGGAGAGAGACAGAGAGAGACAGAGAGACACAGAGACAGAGAAGGAGAGAGACAGAGAGAGAGAGAGAGAGAGAGAGAGAGAGAGAGAGAGAGAGAGAGAGAGGGAGGGAGGAAGTAATTAGTGTCTGAGTGGCAGAAGGAGAAATGGAGGAGAAATTAATTGATGCTTTAGAATACTCTGCTGTATATTAGGCTTCTGCCACACTTCAGTAACTTCAAATCTCTGACTGACGCAAATCTTTCACAAACACACACATTCACAGAAATACGCGCGCACACACTGACTCACAAACACAAAGTGGGACTCACACACACACACACACTTCTTTTAACACCCAGGCAGGGTAAACATTGGCTAGCGTCCTAACATCTTTATTGTAAATAGTGTTCATTGAACCAAAGAGTTTTATTTTCGTCTCCTTCTCTTTTTCTCTCTCTCTCTGTCTTGTTTTCTCTCTCTGTCCCTCTGTCTGTCTGTCTCTCTCTCTTTCTCTCTCTGTCTGTTTCTCTCTCTCTTTCTCTCAGTCTCATTTTCTCTCTTTCTCTCTCTCTGTCTCTCTCTCTCTTTCAGTCTCTTTTTCTCTCTCTCTCTGTCTATGTCTCTTTCTCTCTCTGTCTCTCTCCTTCTCTCCCTCTCTTTCTCTCAGTCTCTCTCTCTCTCTCTCTCTCTGTCTCTCTCTCTCTCTGTCTCTCTCTGTCTCTCTCCTTCTCTCCCTCTCTTTCTCTCAGTCTCTTTCTCTCTCTCTCTCTCTCTCTCTCTCTCTCTCTGTCTCTTTCTGTCTCTCTTTCTCTCCCTCTCTCTTTGTTAATCTCTCTGTGCCCTAATCTATTTATAAAATTACAACTCATGGTGTGTCGTCAAATTTTTATATTCAATTCTTGTTTCTTCTCAATCTTCTAAATTACAATAGACCAGAAAGACTGAGAGAGAGAAAAAACACAATCTCTGAGACGCATAACTGAGAGTCATGAATAATGGATTCACTATTTCATTGTTATCGCAAGCGAGGGTTTGTGTTTTTCATTCTTATATACTTACTATTCATATGCAAAGTCTATAATTGTGTTCACGGTTCTGTGAGTGGGTTATCATAGAGTCTAGATGTTGCGTCCTGTTCGAGGTTATAGAGGTTATTTTTATTTATTTTTTATTAAAGTAGCTATTTGAAAATAAAACATGACACCGCCGTTTTGACCTTTTCAGATGTCCGTGGATTGTGATTCAGACCGGCAGCTCTCAGTATTCATGAAGGGTTATCTTCAGCAGTTATCTTCAGCCTTTAAATCGTGTTTTCATTCATCTGTAGTTACAGTCAAGGACAGAGTGCATGTGAGTTGTGAGAACATTGTGACTGTATTGTGAAGGGAATACCACAGGAGGTCAGTGTAACATCTTCCTAATCGTTGTCAGTGAATGTTTCCTGTGAGCAACTTTTTTTTCTTCTTCGTTGAATTGAGTACAACGCTGATGTTTGGAACCCCAGAACATGTAGAATTCCAAATCCAGGTCGAGGGTTCGAACTCCGAAAACCATCTGATTTACAGCCTAAAAAAACATCAAAGAATAACTTAATAGTTGAATGTTGCAGAATCTCCTTCTGTCAGTTCGTGGGTTTGGCCACCAGATGGCGCCGTACTCCAGCACTTGTCTTCTGGAGCGTCAGATGAGTCATTCTGCGCCGAGGAAGATACTTTGGGTATGATTGACTGTTATGTAACAACTTATCATGAGATGGTCTGTAGATCCTCAAGATAGAGATAGAGACAGAGACAGAGAGAGACAGAGAGAGAGAGAGAGAGAGAGAGAGAGAGAAAGAGAGAGAGAGAGAAAGAGAGGTGCAGATGGGCAGGGGAGACAGACTGCAGTCATCTGATTTTATAACAGTTGATTAAACGAAGGAAAACAGGTGTAAATGATTCTAAATCAACACACACACACACTAATGCTCACACACTGGAGGCATCGTCATAACAACGTTGTTGGCTGAAGTGCTAAGAAGCTCATATAGGAACACAGATACAGAAGTGTTCAACATGTTCCTGTTTCCAGTCCATCACCTCAGGGCTTTAGGGGAAGCAGGCTGGGCGAGAGGCTGGGGGGGAGGCTGGGGAGAGGCTGGGGGAGAGGCTGGGGGAGAGGCTGGGGAGAGGCTGGGTGAGAGGCTGGGGAGAGGTTGGGGAGAGGCTGGGTGAGAGGCTAGGTGAGAGGCTGGGCGAGAGGCTGGGGGGGAGGCTGGATGAGAGGCTGGGGAGAGGCTGGGCGAGAGGCTGGGCGAGAGGCTGGGAGAGAGGCTGGGAGAGAGGCTGGGCGAGAGGCTGGGTGAGGGGCTGGGGGACAGGGTTGGGCGAGAGGCTGGGTGAGAGGCTGGGCGAGAGGCTGGGCGAGAGGCTGGGTGAGAGGCTGGGGGACAGGGTTGGGCGAGAGGCTGGGTGAGAGGCTGGGCGAGAGGCTGGGCGAGAGGCTGGGCGAGAGGCTGGGTGAGAGGCTGGCCTCAGCTCAGTGTCACATGGTCTTAGCCGGTCCTGTCCAGAGGGAATGTTTAGGGTAAACTGATCCAGTATCTATTTGCTGATCAGTATCTGTCTGCTTTATTTAATACTTGATCTTCATGCAAACCTTCAACTCTACAGCCTTAATAAGTGTGTATATACTATATATATACAGTTGTGGTCAAAAGTTTACATACACTAGTGAAGATCATGTATGCCATGGCAATATAGGGTTTTCAATAAACTCTACAACTCTTATTTTTCTGTGATGGAATGATAAGGAGCACATATTTCTTTGTCACAGAAAACATTCATGAAAATTGTCCTTTTACGAATTTATTATGGGTCTTTTGAAAATGTGTCAAAATCTTCTGGGTCAAAAATATACATACAGCACCTTGAATTACCAATTTGGTGATGTAGAAAAAGTTGTTTCAATCCAATTTGCTTTTTGGCATGGCCTCCTAACTTCTTACGAGTGATTATGATTGACTCCAGCTGGTGACTTCTTTCAGTCCATGTAAATAGGGCTTGTTTGACACATTCACTAGACTCAGCCAGAAATACTACAATGGGAAAGTCTAAGGAGCTCAGCACGGATCTGAAAAAGCGCATCATTGACTTCAACAAGTCAGGAAAGTCCCTTGGAGCCATTTCAAAGCAGTTGCAGGTCCCAAGATCAACTGTGCAAACAATTGTTTGTAAGTATAAAGTGCATGGCACAGTTGTATCATTGCCACGATCAGGAAGAAAACGCAAGCTATCACTTGCTGCTGAGAGAAAATTGGTCAGGTTGGTCAAGAGTCAACCAAGAACCACCAAAAAGCAAGTCTGCAATGAGTTGGAGGCTGCTGGAACACATGTGTCAGTGTCCACAGTCAAGCGTGTTCTACATCGCCATGGGCTGAGAGGCTGCCGTGCAAGAAGGAAGCCATTACTCCAGAAGCGGCACCTTACGGCTCGACTGAAGTTTGCTGCTGATCACATGGACAAAGACAAGGCCTTCTGGAGGAAAGTTCTGTGGTCAGACGAAACTAAAATTGAGCTTTTTGGCCACAATGACCAGAAATATGTTTGGAGGAGAAAAGGTGAGGCCTTTCACCCCAAGAACACCATACCTACCGTCAAACATGGTGGTGGTAGTATTATGCTGTGGGCCTGTTTTGCTGGCAGTGGAACTGGTGCTTTACAGAAAGTAAATGGAATAATGAAGAAGGAAGACTACCTCCAAATTCTGCAGGAAAACCTAAAATCATCAGCCAGAAAGTTGGGTCTTGGACGTAGTTGGGTGTTCCAACAGGACAATGACCCCAAACATACATCAAAAGTGGTGAAGGAATGGCTAAATCAAGCTAGAATTAAGGTCTTAGAGTGGCCTTCCCAAAGTCCTGACTTAAACCCCATAGAGAATATGTGGACTGTGCTGAAGAGACAAGTCCGACTCAGAAAACCAACAAATTTAGTTGAACTGCACCGATTCTGTCAGGAGGAGTGGTCAAAGATTCAACCAGAAGCTTGCCAGAAGCTTGTGGATGTCTACCGAAAGCGCCTAATTGAGGTGAAAATGGCCAAGGGACATTTAACCAAATATTAACATTGCTGTATGTATATTTTTGACCCAGCAGATTTTGTCACATTTTCAAAAGACCCATAATAAATTCATAAAAGAAAAAATTTTCATGAATGTTTTTTGTGACAAAGAAATATGTGCTCCTTATCATTCCATCACAGAAAAATAAGAGTTGTAGAGTTTATTGAAAACCCTATATTGCCATGGCATACATGATCTTCACTAGTGTATGTAAACTTTTGACCACAACTGTATATATATGTATATGTGTGTATGTGTGTGTGTCCTCCCTTTCATCAGGCCCCTCCCCCTCATCAGGCCCCTCCCCTCTCACGTGTGCTGCTGGGTACAGAGGGATCCCCATGGGACCCTGCTAACCCTGAGATCCAGCAGAGGCTCTCTCTCTCTCTCTCTGTCCTCTATCTCTCTCTCTCTCATCTCTCTGTCCTCTCTCTCTCTGTCCTCTATCTCTCTCTCTCCTCTCTCTCTCTGTCCTCTATCTCTCTCTCCTCTCTCTCGCTCCCTCTCTCTCTCTCTCTCTGTCCTCTCTCTCTCTCTGTCCTCTCTCTCCTATATCTCTCTTTGTCTCTCTTCCATCTCTCCTCTCCTGCTGTTCTACACTTCAAGGTCGCGCAGTAGAGACTCGTGACCAGCTCCTACGTGCATGCACGTGAGTGTGTGTGAGTGAGTGTGTGTCCAGGACAGTCCTGCCTTCAACCTGCCTCCAGAGAGCCTGCAGCTTCTCTCTCTCTCTCTCCCTGTCTGTCTGTCTCTCTCTCCCTGTCTCTCTCTCTCCCTGTCTCTCTCTCTCTCTATGTCTCTCTGTCTGTCTGTCTCTATCTCTCTTTGTGTGTGTCTCTCTCTCTTCTTATCAGCAGGCAGACAGACACACACAGAAAATAGAAACAGTTGCGAGAGCAAGAGTTGTGAGAGAGATTGAAAGAGAGTGGTAGAGAGAGAGAGAGGTCAGGGTTTGCAACAGCTGTTTGTGAAAAGACCATTATGCGGCAGTTGACACTACAGATGGTCTGTCAGCAAACTCGGGTTACTGACACACTGTGTGTGTGTGTGTGTGTGTGTGTGTGTCTGTGTGTGTGTGTGTGTGTGTGTGTGTGTGTGAGAGACTCTCTCTCTATTCTGAAACTAGAGAGAGAAATATATATAAAGAGAAAGCCACAACAAGCTGTCTTAGTTTGGATGTGAAGAACTTTAAACGGTATTTTCAGTTCATTTTAAATATATTCTGCCAAGTCTCCCCTTGACACAAGTTTGTTATGTAAAACAGGATTCGACAAAAACCTGAGTCAATGTTTATCATTCGAATTACCCTATTTTGAGTACGAAACACATTGTTAATGTGTGTTTACACTAGTTTTAACAAGTTGAAAAGGTAGCAAGTAATAAGTCTTTACGCTGTCACGCACACACACACACACACACACACACACACACACACACTACACACAGGAAATTAACACACAAACACACACAGTCTGAGTCACAGCTGTACGTCAGTGTACACACACACACAGACACACACACAGTCACACACAGAGCATGTGATGATGGCATTTCGCCAGAATCATCTCTAACTGTCTCCCTTGGCAACTAACTTCCTAAAACAGACACACACATTTATATATGAGCTCGTTTTTCAGTATTTAATAAAGTATCTGAATACACATGAACACACTGAATGAGTTATTGTGAAGTTTATATCATTTTTTGGACCAGTTATCTTGTAACCGTGTTCTGGATGACGTCAGTTAACCCACTGGCTCGCGCTTCTGCCTCGCGCTGTCTGACCGTCAACCCACAGTGGGAGATTTCCGCCCAAAACCCTCAACGGCCATTAGATTTTATAACTTTACATTAATATGATTAATTGTAAAAATACCGTCTGAAAACAGCAATCAACTGTACTTCTGATCAACATCAGCAGATATCAGACATATTTTCTGGTTTGGTCAGATCTGCAGTACAGAGTTCAGAAGATAAAAATGAAGGAATAACAGAGTGTTTAATAACAGACGTGTCGGGACAGACTGGCTGGAACCAGCAGATGATCTAACACCTGGTAATATAGGAGGGATTAAGGAAACAAAACTGGTCTAATAGGACTTAGTCTTTATTGATTTATCCGTGAATTAAATGGCCTTATTTTAGACAACAAAATCCGTTTTCACAGCGTCGATTTCTGTTCTGTAACCTTAATTAAGTTTATCTTAAATATCAGATTCGATTTTTTTTTTACATTGAAGTATTCTCGTCTATCTCGTTCGGTATTCGGTGTTGTGAGTTGAACCTACTAGTCCAGCAGGTATTTATTAATAATTGTATTTATTTCATATAAACCTCCTCCTGTTCGCTGCTCAGTGACGTCACTCCCCTTTCACCCAGTTACCGGCAGCACGCGGGGTTACTGTCGGTCAGAGCACGAGGCACCGGGAGGTGTGTGTGTTAACACCCCGGGCACACCGATTTCATGTTTACACCGAATGCATGAGCATAAATACATAACGATGAACGCTTTGTCTCCTTTATCCTGGGTTTTTCCAACAACAATTGGCTTCATTCAATGTCGTTCATCCGTTCAACAGAGGCTCAGAGAAGCAGATCTCTTTGTAAGAATGGCCTCTTTCATAGTTTTAGCGGAATTGGGCTGTTTTGCTATTGCACAGTGGCTCAAATATGCCATAGTTTTGCTTTAGCGGTCTATAAATAGTGATTATCGTTCCCCCTTCCCCCTCCTCCCTCCCTCCCTCCATCTCCTTGCTGCTTTCCGAGGTTACTAACGGACAAGTTTCTGCTCTCGTCTCCTCCTCCGCTCTCTTCAGAGCCCACACACATACACACACACATACACACACTCACACACACACACACACACACACACACACACATGCACTATGTTGACAACGAACACCGTGTTTATGTGGATCTTCTTGCAGAGCCTGATGCAGGGAGGACGGGGGACTGAACTGCACCCAGAGGCTGTTTGGTGACAGCAGTGTGTCCGGGTTCATTGTTATTCATGTGTACAGGTAGAGCCTGATGCTGTGTTGATGCTGTGCACAGCCACACACAGTCTAACACAGCCACACAGCCACACACAGTCTAACACAGCCACACACAGTCTAACACAGCAACACACAGTCTAACACAGTCACACACAGTCTAACACAGCCACACACAGTCTAACACACTCAGACACAGCCAAACACAGTCTAACACAGCCACACACAGTCTAACACAGCCACGCGCAGTCTAACACAGCCACACACCGCCACGCACAGCCACACACAGTCTAACACAACCACACACAGTCTAACACAGCCTAACACAGTCTAACACACAGCCACACACAGTCTAACACAGCCTAACACAGTCTAACACAGTCTAACACGTTAGATGGCACATGAGTTAAGGAACGCTCTTCATGCAAATACGGTGACATGAGCCCACTGTGCTCAAGGTGTTTTACTTTGCATGACATCATTATCAAGTCATAATCTGCATAGCAACTCAGGTGGCCCTGTTGATAAAACACATTTACATTACACGTGATATACTCTTATCCAGAGTGACTTACAGCAAGTACAGAGACATTCCCCTAGAGGCAAGTAGGGTGAAGTGTCTTGCCCAAGGACACAATGTCATGTTGACACAACCAGGAATCGAACCGGCAACATTCTGATTACCAGCCAGCCAGGGAAGGTGGGGCCTGAGTTCATATTGCAGGGTAATAATGATGGTCACAGTGTTACTGGTTAAATACTAATACATTTCCCCCCAGAAACAAACCAAAAGTATTTCTTCGTACTTGGTTGTTGTAGTAAGTAATTGTTTAAGCTGTGCAGTGTGTCTTAGAGGGTTAAGCATGATTAGGCCAGACTTATCCCATAATGTGATCTCCACGGCGCTGTAGCCCCATGCTGAGCTAACTCCAGCAGCTGTTGTTCTAGATGATCTGCTCCACCTCCAGGCCCACAGCGGTCTGTGTCTGACCCTGATCTGAGGGCTCTGCTGTCAGCCTCACAGCTCTGCAGGGTCCCCCTGATGGGTGGCGCTTTGGTCCAGTTATTTGATTTGTTTGTACACAGTGCATGAACAGGTGAGAGGAGAGAGAGAAAGAGTATTTCTTGCTCGCTTTGTTAATTTAGCAGAGAGGTGTCCAACCCTGGTCCTCAGGGGCCGCTGTCCTGAAGGTTCTAGATGTTTCCCTGCTCAAGCACACCTGATTCTAATGAATGGGTCATTATGAGGCTTCCACAGAGCTTGATAACGAGCCATTCATTAGAATCAGGTGTGCTGGAGGAAGGAAACATTTAAAGCAGTCAGGACAGCGGCCCCCGAGGGCCAGGGATGGACACCTTATGTCCCAGGCAAGAAGAGAGAGAGAGAGAAAAAGACATTGCATTGTATTTTTGACCTGCTTCATTAACTCAGCAGTAGGCTTGCTATCCTCTGCAGTAATATAGGCTGCAGTAATATAGGCTGCAGTAATATAGGCTGCAGACCAGAGATCAAAAGGGTTTCCTTCTGATTGTGTTGTGTTTTCCGTTGAATGGCCGTACTGTAGTGCTGTAGTACTGTAGTGCTGTAGTACTGTAGTGCTGTAGTGCTGTAGTACTGTAGTACTGTAGTACTGCAGTGCTGTAGTACTGTAGTACTGCAGTGCTGTAGTGCTGTAGTACTGTAGTACTGTAGTGCTGTAGTACTGTAGTACTGTAGTACTGCAGTGCTGTAGTACTGTAGTGCTGTAGTGCTGTAGTACTGTAGTACTGCAGTGCTGTAGTACTGTAGTGCTGTAGTACTGTAGTACTGTAGTGCTGTAGTGCTGTAGTGCTGTAGTACTGCAGTGCTGTAGTGCTGTAGTACTGTAGTACTGTAGTGCTGTAGTACTGCAGTGCTGTAGTGCTGTAGTACTGTAGTGCTGTAGTACTGTAGTACTGTAGTGCTGTAGTACTGCAGTGCTGTAGTGCTGCAGTACTGTAGTACTGTAGTGCTGTAGTGTTATTAGACCCTATAGACACTAGCTCCTTTAAATCTGACTGCTGAAGGTTGATCCAGATGGATTGTAATCGTACTAATTGCCCCAAGTCCTCTACCCCCTACTGTACTCTGCCTCCACCCCCCTCAGCTGCCCCACCCCTGTGTGACCCTGTACTGTGCTGTGTCTCCCCCCCCCCTCCCCTCATGTCAGACAGGGCTGATCCTGTCTGATTTGAACCCTGCCCCTCCCCATTTAGGCCTCGCTGGCTGTCGCCGTGGCGCCTGATGACATCATCATCAACCAGACCAGTGTTCTGGTTGCAGCTTGCCTGGGATTCCAAGACAGGATGGTCAGGGCGTGGCACAGGGGGTACAGGGGGGCACAGGGGGGCACAGGGGGCACAGGGGGTACAGGGGGGGCACAGGTGGTACAGGGGCAAAGGGGGCACAGGGGACACAGGGGGTACAGGTGGTACAGGGGGCACAGGTGGTACAGGTGGTACAGGGGGCACAGGTGGTACAGGTGGTACAGGGGGCACAGGGGGGGCACAGGGGGTACAGGGGGTACAGGGGGCAAAGGGGGTACAGGGGGCAAAGGGGGGCACAGGGGGTACAGGGGGTACAGGGGGCAAAGGGGGTACAGGGGGGCACAGGGGGTACAGGTGGTACAGGGGGCAAAGGGGGCACAGGTGGTTCAGGGGGCACAGGGGGTACAGGGGGGGTACAGGGGGCACAGGGGGTACAGGGGGGCACAGGTGGTTCAGGGGGCACAGGGGGTACAGGGGGGGTACAGGGGGCACAGGGGGTACAGGGGGCACAGGGGGGCACAGGGGGTACAGGTGGTACAGGGGGTACAGGGGGTACAGGTGGTACAGGGGGCTCAGGGGACACAGGGGGTACAGGTGGTACAGGGGGCAAAGGGGGTACAGGGGGCACAGGGGGGCAAAGGGGGCACAGGTGGTACAGGGGGCAAAGGGGGTACAGGGGGTACAGGGGGGCAAAGGGGGCACAGGTGGTACAGGGGGCAAAGGGGGTACAGGGGGTACAGGGGGTACTCACACTCACACACTCTCACACACTCACTCTCACGCTGTGCAGGTGCCACAGTTTGTTCATGCGTATATATATCTAACCATCCATCCACCCATCCATACACCCATCCATCCACCCATCCACCCATCTACCCATCCACCCATCTCCATCTATCTAAACAGGCTTCATCCATCCATGCCACACTCTCATTGGTCCTGCCTCTCAGCCTCTCTATCGTCCATGTATCCATGCAGTCATATTTAAAGAGACAGGCTCTGCTGGTCCACAGCCCCCCATGCACGGCCGCGCGCTACAGCAGCGCCCCTCTTTAAGAGCTGTTATGAGTCTGCACGTGCTTGCCTTATTTGGGACGAGCAACACAAACAGCCGCGCGCCGTTTGACCGATAGTTACCTCTCCTCCGCTCGGCGAGCGTCTGCATGGGGTGCGCTATAAAAGGCTAGAGGAGAAAAAAAGACAGATCTGCGAGAGCGAGACAGAGAGAGAACGGTGCGAGGACAATAACGGAGCCGTTAAATGGGATTAAACCAAAACTGATGTTTGCAAATCAAGGAATGCCCCTTTTAAGAACATTGAGACAACTGTAATAAGCAGCGCTCGAGAACAAGGTTGGTTTATTTATCGTTTTGTGAGTTTTATTGTGCTTTGTTTTTGTCAAGTTTGCTTGCGGGTTATTCGTGATGTTTGTTATTGCTGTGACAATGAAACTTCCTTTACACAATATTTTCCTCTGATGTGACTTTTTAATGTTTCTTTGTTGTCGCGTGAGAATTTTCATAACAAGAAACGGTGCGCTCGCGTGCTGGATTGTGACTGTTGTTTACAATATTTTATATGTGAATATTTCAACATTCTTCTGTCAACAGTCGAAATTTTTTATCACGATTCACAGATGTGGAGTTTTGTCGTGGGTTAGTGTTGATTGTGTGAGATGACAAAATGTTTAGAATGTTTATAAATGCGTGTGTCTGAGTGCTGCGCTGCGCTCGCGGAGTCAGTGGTGGTGGTGGGGGAAGCGCGAGCATCTGCTGCTGAATGTCGGTTAGACCGGAATGACCGAGAGTAACCTCTGCTCGACACAATGAGAAGGAACACACAGGAAACCATTTAGGATTATTAAATTAAATTATTATTTTATTGCTTCGATTCAATTAACACTCGGTCATAATCGAAGAACGATACCTTATTAAGTCAAATTGATGAGTTTTATTAATAAGTCAAAATCCGTTTGTTAGTTTTTTTTTCCTCTAAAAAGACCTTGGTGTTTTCTGTAAGACACATCCGAACGGTTGATTGTTAATGTGAGGATTTTAACGTCTTTATACCGTTTTTACACCAAGCATTGTATAGTTGTTCATTGTAGAAAAAAATATATAATTTTTAAATCAAAGATTTTTTTTCTATCACAATCGAAGAATTGAGTCACTGTTAACATTCTCAGCATGTCAGATTCGTGGATAAATGCATTTTTTGTCCTTTTCCGAGTGTTTCTGGGGAACAAAAGATGAGAGGAAAAACAGAGATCATGAAAAAATGGCACGTGAGACCGAAAAAGAGTAAACAAGTAGAAAAACGCTCACGTGCTCCTCCAACACTAGAGGCGCTCGAGTTCTGCACCAAACTGCCACGAATCACTCAGACAACAGACCCATTAACTTTACCCTCTGTTCGTGTCAGTGTCGGTAAGAAGGGTGTCGGTGATTCATCCTCATTCAGCTGTTGCACCAAGTCGTCACATGCACGCGCTGATGCGTGCATGTGCACAGTCCTTAAGGACAGCGATGCATGACGGCCTGTGGGAGCCAGGCTGTGTGGATTGATCTTTGAACCCTGACTCTAACCCCCACCGTCCCCTGACGGGGGAAACACGGATGGACACACTGACTGTCTTAATAAGCAGAGTCAAGTCAAATTTGAGCTTCAATAGATTCTTATATAAAAAAAAAAAATCATTGAATAGCTCCTCTTAAGGAGCTTGTTCTTCTCTGGGGGGTTTCTCTTCGTCTTCCTTGAGGGTTTAGGTTGGTTGAGGGGCAGTTCTATGGGCATATGTGAAGCCCTCTGTGACACTGCTTGTACAAAGGGCTGTACAAATAAATGATGATTCGGATTATTTTTTTATGTGGAAGGACATGCTCAGATCTTGCCACCATTGCCCTCTCGCCCCCTCTACCCCCCTCGCCCTCTCTCGCCCCCCTCACCCCTGGGAGGGTGCAGGTACACCAGTCTGTGTGTTTAGGTGAATCATCGCCCCTCTTCCTACACAGTGGGGAATCACCCCATTTACTCAGACTCCAACCCCCCCCCCACACAGTCCTCCATTGGCTAGCCTGTTGGGTCAGCTGGACTGTGGTTGGCTAGCCTGTTGGGTCAGATGGACTGTGATTGGACGGTAGTGATATAGTGGTCAGATGGTTGGTGTTTGAGAACAAATCAGACTTTGACCAGGTGATGGGTGGACGCTTCAGTCAACCTGAACGTCCCTCAGTCAGTCAGACAGTCAGTCAGTCAGACAGTCAGTAAGTCAGTAAGTCAGTCAGTCAGTCAGTTGGTAAGTCAGTCATTCACCAGCAGTGTGTTTCGCTCAGAGAGTGTGTGCGTCTCTCTCTGAACAGGTGTGTGTCTCGCTTGGAGTGTGTGCGTCTCTGTCTCTCTGAGCGTGTGTATGTGTGTGTGTCTCACTCGGAGTGTGTGTGTCTCTGTCTCTCTGAGCGTGTGTACGTGTGTGTGTCTCTATCTCTCTGAGCGTGTGTATGTGTGTGTGTCTCACTCGGAGTGTGTGTGTCTCTGTCTCTCTGAGCGTGTGTATGTGTGTGTGTCTCACTCGGAGTGTGTGTGTCTCTGTCTCTCTGAGCGTGTGTATGTGTGTGTGTCTCTATCTCTCTGAGCGTGTGTATGTGTGTGTGTCTCACTCGGAGTGTGTGTGTCTCTGTCTCTCTGAGCGTGTGTATGTGTGTGTGTCTCTATCTCTCTGAGCGTGTGTATGTGTGTGTGTCTCACTCGGAGTGTGTGTGTCTCTGTCTCTCTGAGCGTGTGTATGTGTGTGTGTTTCTATCTCTCTGAGCGTGTGTATGTGTGTGTGTCTCACTCGGAGTGTGTGTGTCTCTGTCTCTCTGAGCGTGTGTACGTGTGTGTGTCTCTGTCTCTCTGAGTGTGTGTGTCTCACCTGGAGTGTGTGTGTCTCTGTCTCTCTGAGCGTGTGTATGTGTGTGTGTCTCTGTCTGTCTGAGCGTGTGTACGTGTGTGTGTCTCTGTCTCTCTGAGTGTAGTGTGTCTCACCTGGAGTGTGTGCGTCTCTGTCTCTCTGAGCATGTGTATGTGTGTGTGTCTCTGTCTCTCTGAGTGTGTGTATGTGTGTGTGTCTCTGTCTCTCTGAGTGTGTGTACGTGTGTGTGTCTCTGTCTCTCTGAGTGTGTGTGTCTCACCTGGAGTGTGTGTGTCTCTGTCTCTCTGAGCGTGTGTATGTGTGTGTGTCTCTGTCTCTCTGAGCGTGTGTGTCTCTGTCTCTCTGAGTGTGTGTGTCTCACCTGGAGTGTGTGTGTCTCTGTCTCTCTGAGCATGTGTATGTGTGTGTGTCTCTGTCTGAGTGTGTGTGTCTCTGTCTCTCTGAGCGTGTGTGTCTCACCTGGAGTGTGTGTGTTGTGTTTTTGCAGTCAGGAGGACAGCGTAGTGTGTGAGTGTGGGAGCCAACATGGCCGTCTCTGCTCAGCTGAGGTTGCTCCTGTGGAAGAACTTCACCTACAGAAGAAGACAAACAGTAAGTGACCAGCACCTCCGACACACACACACACACACACACACACACACACACACCTGAGCTCGCAGGTAAAGGGGGCTGTTCCTTTAAATGTTGACTAAACAGGAGTTGTTTACACAGGATATCGTTGTTTGTTGTTGAACTGGATGTTCACTTGGGTTCTAGAACATGACGATGACGTTCAACCTCTTCGAATGTGACTCATTTTTCTGAGGGGTTTACCCAATAGGTACACAAACGGTTAGGAATATCAAGTCCACTGTGAAAAGGACATGCTCACACACACACACACACACACACACTGTCCAGAACAAAAGGTGATAGCGTAATTGTGATAACATTCTTCGGGTTGCGAACATTTCGTTCAGACTATAAAAGGTCAAAATATTCCGTCTGTCTGACCTCTTCCGAGGCTCTGATCTTTGGATGTGTAGAGGCTAGTTTCATCCTCGGATCAAGTGTTTCCTGATGTCTTCCTCATCCTCTTCCTCTTCCTCATCCTCTTCCGCTCCCCTCCCTCCCCCCCCCCTCCTCCTCCTCCTCCAGCTCCAGCTGCTGATTGAGATCGCCTGGCCCCTCTTCATCTTCTTCATCCTCATCTCGGTCAGGATGTACTACCCCCCCTACGAACAGCACGAGTGTGAGTACCCGGGGGGGGGGGGGGGGGGGGGGGGCTAGAGGGTGGCTTTCCTGGTGATCTGACAGTCCAGATGATCTTAAGGGGGGGAGGGGGGCCGGGAGGTGGGCCGGGAGGGGGGCCGGGAGGGGGGCCGGGAGGGGGCCGGGAGGGGGGCCGGGAGGGTAATAGTTGGAATCAAGTTATTCATTCACTGGTCCCTGTGGTCGTCCGGTGGCTGAGGACAGAGACGGACTGTTTGTCCGCCCGGCAGCAGGTAAACAGCTGCACTTCTCCGAGCCGGCGGACGTTTTACTGGAACCGTCGAGGTCGGAGTTCCTCTTCTTCTGTTGTCTTGGAGACCGCCGGCGGACGCGATGGTCAATGTTTGTGCATCCTCTTTCGACATTTCGTTGCCTCACTTGTGTGCGCGTGCACGCACGCACACACACACGTACGCACACACGCACACACTAACACACGCACACACACACACGTACACACGCACGCACACACTAACACACGCACACACCAGTCGCAGCAGAAACCCGACAACAAGTTCTTTTGAATGTCATTAGAGGAACTGCGCTTATTTAATCACGTCTGCGAACGATGTTTTCCGTATACATCGATCCGAGAAACGGAGCACAGCCTTGCTGCCGCCGGTTCCTCGTTGAAACCAAACCCTTAGCTGGGCGAGAGTTCACGGAATGTTGAATGTCATTCCAAGAAGGCCTGTTGAGTCTGGCTCTAACAAGGTTAAAGATAAATCGGTTTAATCTCTGCTTCCGTAGGTGTTCCATTACAGCAGGAAACCTTCTAGTGAAGAGCCTTGAAATCCACGCAGTTCCGGTCGATCTGGTGTTGAAACAGACCTAGAACAGGGGACCCTTACGGTGGGTCGATATGCAGGTCAGGTTTCCCCTGGAAGTGTGTCAGTGTTGCACTGAACTCCCCTTGACTTCAGAAGATAGATATTGCAACAAACAAAACGAGCGTTTTCCTAATTCAGCCGCTCTCACTCGAATCAGAGGTGGAACCGGGTGGAACTCGGGGTTGGAACCGTGTCTGTGTTCTGTCCAGGCAGCGGCTCCCCAGCCGGGGTCCTTCTATCTCAGACGGGCGTCTGGAGGAACACCCTGAGCTCTGATAAGATGACCTCTGAGTTTGACCTTTCCTCTAGAACAGCCTCAGAATGGAGGTTTTCATTCAGGAGCAAGTGGGAGGGGTGTGTGAGGTTGTGAGAGGGTGTGAGAGGGTGTGTGAGGGGTGTGTGAGGGTGTGTGAGGGTGTGAGAGGGTGTGAGAGGGTGTGTGAGGGTGGTGTGAGGGTGTGTGAGGGTGTGAGAGGGTGTGAGAGGGTGTGTGAGGGTGTGTGAGGGTGTTGTGAGGGTGATGAGAGGGTGTGAGAGGGTGTGTGAGGGTGCCTGGTCTGTGTTTGCCTGTCCAGGTGATCCCCTGTGTGTGACCCTCCCCTCCCCCCCCCCCCCCCCCCTCCCCCACTTCCTGTCCTCCCCCTCAGAAGAACCGGACACACGTCAGTAGCTGTTCTGAGTTCAGTTCATCTTTATTCTTCATCAGATCTCAGCGGCTCACTCTGATGACACGGCACCAGGCAGGCGCACCTTTATGACATGAGAGGAACAGGGTCGCCCTGGTAACGAGCTCAGCAGATGTGACGCTCACTTTATTTTCCGTCAGTTACAGTGAGGAGGTGGATTAGTTATACCTCAACTGTCATGGTCTTTTATTATATCTTACATATACCTGTAAAAATATATTCTCAAAATAAATAAATATATAAAATAAATATATATTTTCTCCGTAAAATGCATAAATAATGGGAAAAACAGGTTTAAACAGGTTTTCGATGCAGTCCCATGCGTGTTTTCAGTTATAGAATGCAGTCACAGATGTACAAAACAGAATTCCTTCACTAGGCTTCTAGAACGTTCTGTGAAGAACGTGGTAATTCAACAGCGGAACAGCAGGTCCTCCACACTCCAGTGGAGGACCACCCACTGATTCCTCTTCCCTTTATTTCCACAGGCAACCAGTAAGAATCTCTCATCAACCAATCAGTTCCCATCCTGTAAAGATGACATCAGCAGTGCTGAAAAACAAAGATGGCCGCCAGCCGTGCTCAGGAATACATGGTCACAGTTTACTCAGCACATGTAGTTACTGCTCCCTGGTCCAATCACATCAGGGACACCAAGCATCAGGGCTGTGATGAGAGCCGGTGACCTTCGACCCTGCAGCCTTTAGGCCTGCCTCTTCCCGCCCGCCGCCCCCCGGGCGCCACGGTCGACCCGCCATCTTGTTTCCGTGGGAAAGTGTGTCCGAGGGTCGGGAAAAGGAGGAGCCAGCTCAGAACGGGAAGTCACTCTTCACGTCAGGAAACCCCCCCCCTGCCCCCCCCTCTCCGGCGTTCTGCGTTCCCTCTGGTTCTCTGTTCTCCAGGTGGAACCCCCTCCTGCTCCTCCTGGTGGTGCTGTTCCTCAGCTCTGCTCCATCACCTCCCGGTACAGCTCTGGAACCCGCTCAGGGTCCACGGGCCGCGGCAGGAAGTGCGTGAAGCGCTGGTGTCGTCTGGATCGGGCGCCGGCCCTTTGGGAGCCATCTTTATTCAGGGCAACGTAGTAGAAGTTTCCCCGGTCGCCGTGGCGATAGAGAGTGGAGGCGTAAGTGTTGTACCAGTTTTCCTCAAACTGTTCCCTGAACACACACTCTGCTGACAGCTTCACCTGCAGAGGGGGGGGGGGGGGGGAGGGAGGGAGGAGGGAGGGAGGGAGGGAGGGAGGGAGGGAGGGAGGGAGGGAGGGAGGGAGGGAGGGAGGGAGGGAGGGAGGGAGGGAGGGAGGGAGGGAGAGTTTTTAATGAGGTGTTATGCAACAAAGGAGTATGTTATCTTGCTGTTTCAGTAACAATCCCAACACACCTCCTTACACACACACACACACACACATATTGTACCATCCTAACTGTGTGTGTGTGTGTACAGTTACAGTATGTATGGTCTGGTGGCTGAGTGTAAACAGCAGTCTGTCCTAACACGGCCACAGTAAGAGAGCTGATCTTCAGCCTGTGTTTTCCCCTGTGCGGGTACATCCATGCAGGTGTGTGGATACTTACTGAGCCGTACAGCTGCCCTTTGCTGTTCATGCCCAGGTACAGGCCGCTGTCCACCCCCCGGATACTGACCAGGCCCACCGCCAAGCTGATGAACTCCAGGATACCTGGACAGAGTCAAAGGTCAGTGTCAGTGAACCACAGTAAGGTGTGATGATGACCGCAGACTGCTTTTTTTCTTTAGGAGGAAAAAAGAAAATACTAAGAACTTTAAATTGTACAATGTCAGTCGACCCTGCAGAAAACAGCAGCTTGATTTCCCTCTCCTCCCTTATCAAAGTTCAAAGGGACCATTTGAACTGAGTTAACCGGAGCGTTGTGAGTGAGACACCAGAGACAGATGGGTTCTAATCTGCCCTCCTCAGCATAACAGAGAAGGACCAGAGGCTCCACACATTACTGATGAATTATCCACTGACAGGAGCTGTGTGGAGAAAATCAACGCCAATATTTTCCAGTGGTCAAACATGAGTTAGTGTTGGCTCCGTCAGAGTCTGCTGTTAGAACAGAACAGCCACTATAACCTGCAGCAGTTCAAACTAACCATGACCAATAAAATACATAGAGGTCGTCTTTGCTATAACATTGCTATAACAGTGTTGTTGCTGTGCTGTTGCAGGGTGAACCCTGCACGCTTCTTACCGAATCTGCTGTGGTCCTGGCGCGTGCCCTGCACGGTACCGTCCGGGTGGAGCTCGAGGTGGAAGCCAGTCCTACAGTACAGCTGCCTCCTCCTTAAGATCCCTGCGAGGTGGGTGAGGTGTGACGGGGTGCTCCGGGAGAGCCGCTCGGCGGAGAGGAGGTGCTCGGTTCCCGGAGTCAGGAGGAAGTGTGACCCGGGACTGAAGCTCTGCACCCCGGGGGACCAGCTGCCCAGCTCGCCCACTGCCCCCATCACCGGATCACGGAACAATCCCGAGCTGCAACCGGCTTGTACCGGGGAGAAAAGTTAACCTGTGTGTGTGTGTGCCTGCTTCTCCCTCCAGCAGGAATCCCGAGGATGTGTGTGTGTGTGTGCGTGTTTTGCGCAGTCACTGATTGCGGTTATTCGCTATTCCCGTTACATTTGACATCCGTGATATTCCGTTGCACCGTTCAGCTCGTGCTCTCCTGAGAACTCCGGAGATCCTCTGCTCCCCCCGCGTGCCGTAGTCCTGAGAGGGGGGGGGTGGGGGGGGGGGGGGGGGCTTTTCCGTCTCTCGCCGTTGATGCGGTTCTACGGTTACAGAGCGCGCGCCACTCCACTCCGCTGCTCAGCCTTGCTCACTGCGTGTTCAGATGATCGCGTGCAGAAGGAGGGGAGTTCTACTTTAAATATATTCCGTATGTTAATGAAGCCTCGTGCCTTTTTATGCTAATTCGAGCTCTTTATAGATTTCTCTGTTTGAAACATGACGCCTGGTCTTTCCAGAAGCTTTGATGTTGAGTTTCCTGCATTTTAAATTAATTAAAAAAAAGATAGAGAAAGTGAAAAAATAAGAGTTGTTGTTGTTCCTTTTTACAAAACGCGTTTAGTCGTAATGAAGAAGCTGACGCGAGGGAATGCTGCACTACGGTCTCGCGCCTCCAAGAGGTTTGGTGCACTAAAGCAGGAGCAGCCAGCGGGATCCTCGTGCGTGCGTGCATGTGTGTGCATGTGCGTGTGCGTGTGCATGTGTGCGTGTGTGTGTAAGAGAGACGTACAGCAGGTGGAGAGAGGCTATAGGGAGAGGAGAGACGGGATGAGAGGGGCGGGGCTTTGAGTTAAGAATCACATTGGCAAGAGTGGCTCACCCTGCAGAGGGAGGGGAGGGGGGGAGAGGGAGAGGGGGGGAGGGAGAGGGGGGAGGGAGAGGGGGGAGAGAGTGACAGCATGAAAAGGAGGGCTATAACACCAAATTGGACCCCCTCCTCCAAGTGACTCAGGTGTTTGTGTGTGTGCGCTTGTGTGTTTGTGTGTGTTTGTGTGTGAGAAACACCCCCTATTTTCACACAGGTGTTGATTTACGTTTTATCGTTTTATATAATCCACTACATTTCACCTCCCCCCCCCCTTTTCCCCATAAACCCCGCGTGCACATCTGTGCAAACGACATCAGTTACCTCCTCACTGATCTCTCCAGCACCTTTGAACGACACTACTCTTAATTGTGGTTTCGAACCCCCCCCCCCCCTCTTTGTGAATCAAAGAAGCGAGAGATCAAAGTTCAGAGATCTTGTAGAGGAGTACTAAACAACAGAGAAGAAGAATAAACCCGTTTGAACACACAGACTTCAAAATACCCCAGATACAGGACAACCCCAAGAAACCAAGATCCCTTAAAGGTGCACTTTATCCTGGTCAAAACACCCTGGGTTTCCAGGGAGATAGGCTAGTGTGACCAGGATGTGTGTGTGTGTGCTGGATGAGTGGCTCTCAGTCTAAACCTCTGAATTGATTGTGAGCGGCTGCTGATCAGCAGGATAGGGTCCCACCTCAGACCCCCCGCGTGCCCTCTAAAATCTGCCACGAATCGACTGCTTGGTAAATGACCTCGAGACATTTCTGCACCTTGGTGATTTATCACCCTTCCCCCCTCCCCTCCTCCTCCTCCCCCTCCCCTCCTCCCCCACACCCTCCTACCCCACACCCTCCCCCACCTCCCCGGGGGCACGCGGCATCCCCCTGGCTCATTTGTATTTATGATTTCCAAAATACCTTTAAAACAAAATCGATAAAGTGGGCAGCTCGAGAGGAACGGAGAAGAGGGAGGAAGGGGGGGGAGGGGGGCGCGTGGGGATCAATCCAGATGCGCACGAGGGAACAAAAAAGAAGGGGGGGGGCAAAATGGGGATAAGGGGGGTCTCGAGAATCAATGACGCGCTACAATGAAGACGTCAATTACTTGCCAAATTTTCTGTGACGACATGAGATGACAAATGTAAACCCCTTCGTGTTTCTATAATAGAGCCTATAGTATCCATCGGTAAAAAAAAAAGTACATTCATAATTGTTTGATGTCCTTCTAACCTTGTAAACAGGTTGATGGGGGTGGGGGGGAGGGGGGAGGGGAGGGAGGGGGGAACTACTCAGCCTTTTAACACGAGCAGGTGGTGCTGCCTTCAAAGACTCTGGGATAGCCCCGAACTGACATGTTACACTGCAGAATGAGTTCAGCATCCTAGTGTGTGTCTGTACATCTAGAGCGCTTTGATCCTGTACCGAGTTGTGTGTGTGTGTGAGTTGTGTGTGTGAGTGTGTGTGTGTGGGGGGGGGGGGGGTGGGGGGTGGTGTTCATGTTTTGACTTGGAAGAGACAGAAAAGAGAGGTTTTGCACTTTGTTTCATGACTGGTTTTATGAGACTGTAAAACCCAGATCTTTATAACTTCACTATTGGTTAAGAAGTCGTTTAGGGAACCACGTTTTGTTTGTTTAAACCTCCAGTCATTTGAATGAGGGTTTTCCTAGCATATTTGCAAGTCAGAATATCCCCTGTATATTTGTCGTCATAAAGTAGACACTTGAAAAAAAATAAACGAGACTTTTGTATCATCCGTTCGTTTACTTATTTGTGAATTAATCCTTCACTATTCTGTTACTAAAGTTAAAATCCATCAGAGCATTTAATCTGAGTCTGTATAGCTCAGCTGTATAGCTATAGATGCTTGAACCTCTGACTGTGCTGAACCAGGGAGATCTCACCTCTCGCGATAACAGGAAACACAATCCACAAACTGCTGAACCAGGGCGATCTCACTTCTCGCGATAACAGGGAACACGATCCGCAACAGCAATATTGTTCTATTATCATAGCAACACAGCAATGGCCGCTTTTCGAAGACTGGCAGCCGTGGCCAACAGATTAAATCTGCGGTCCACGCCTCGAAACGACCTCAACGGTGCTCAGACGTTAACCGGAGGAAGGAAACGAAGATGTCTCGCCGTTGGGATGTGTTTGGCGGCGGGAGGCGCGGTGGCGTTTTATTTTTATAACGACATTAACAACGAGAACCGCAGGAAAAGGATGGCCTGTTACCGCATCAACGGTCGAAATCTGCTGCCCTCCCTTCCCGCTGTCTCTGCCAAAGAAACGGTACGATGTTCGATGTTGTAATGGGTAACAGGGTGATGGACACACAGTGACACCCAGCTTGGAGGAAATGCCACGTATAGAAAAGCCTTTTTGTGAGTTCTTGAAAGTTCACTGAGTGTAACTATGTACACACAGCCGGCTGCTTAGTTACTGCCCTAAGACATTCTCTCACAACGGTGTCAATTAATACAAGTTGTTAAAGGGAAATGAAAACCTTGTCTTGTCTTGTAAGTGTTTTTTGACGGGTTTCTCTTGGTTATTGACACTGTTGTAACGTTTTAACAGACTTGGGAGTGTTATATGGGCCCTACTCGACAGGACAGTTCTGTCATTCCAAACGGCTGAATCGAGATATTATTTTAGTCTCGAGATGTTAGCACGTGGATGAGACAAGCGCGCGAAGAGCGCTCTCCGCTCGAGCTGGTGCTGAAAATGACAAGACTCCTTTCATGTGGTTCTCGGTTCTCGCGCCGCTGCGTAATTATCTACAGTCACAGCTTGACCACGCCCGCGCACGTCACCACCGCACAGCGCGCGCACAGAACTCAGTTGTGTCTCGTTATTAGGAAGATAAAAAAGTAAACTGCCCTTCAGACTGTTTGAAATCATCCTTCTTGACTATTTTGGCAGAATGTCCAGAAACGTAGTTCCCACGAGCGCAGAGCTATTTTCAGCCTTGCCATATTTGGGCATGTTTGGAGACTTCAGTAAACTCGCTAGCTGCAAGAGGCCTCGTGAACTTCCCGTCTTCAGTGTCAGCGCGCCCACAGCGCATGAAAGCTTATGAATGAAGCCGCTCTGTATGCAAATAGATGAAGAAGAGGAAAACCGTTACACTGAAGTGGCACGCTGCGTTTGTAGTCTAAATATAGCCTCTTATAATTACAGCCGAGATGAATGTGCTGTTTTGGGCGCAGTGGAGTCTGACATTATGCTAATGATCAGTAATGTTTATGTTAAATATCGGTAATGTTTGAGTGACAGGAGAGAGGATTTTATGTTTTGATGATGTTGTGATGAATATATCAAGTTTATGCTGGTGTGGGTGTGTGTACCGGTGTGTGTGTACCTGTATGCATGTGTGTGTGTACCTGTATGTGTGTGTACCTGTATGCATGTGTGTGTGTGTGTACCTGTATGTGTGTGTGCCTGTATGTGTGTGTACCTGTGTGTGTGTGTACCTGTATGTGTGTGTGTGTGTGTGTGTGTACCTGTATGTGTGTGTGTTCTCTCCAAGGCGAGGTATGACTTTGAAGAGGGAGAGGTCCACATGTCGTCCCATGAGCATCGCTTCCGCTTGTTCAGCTCAGTGGAGTATGAAGGGCAGCTCTACATGACGCCACAGAACTTCATCGAGTCTGTCACCATGAGCGAGCCGCGCAGTACGTACAGCCAGTTACCCGCCTCACACTGGGGAACCCAGGAAACTGGGCGGCCATCTTGGATCACTGAGGTTTTGTGGCGGCTCTTTGAACCCTCTGCCAGTTGGAAAAGCACTGCACTCTTTTCTACTCTGTTCTCT
>CM059311.1:4560000-4580000 GCA_030340665.1 Neosalanx taihuensis
TCTCTCCTTTACAGGTAGTCATGCTTAAACACATTATCTCCCTCCTTCTCTCTCTCACACACACACACACACACCCTTCCTTGCTGTCCGTATGATGAACGAGCAGTTTGACCCCTGCGTAGGCAGGAAGTCAGGGGAGTTAACCTTGAGTCTGTTTAGGGAGCCGCACACACCAGGAGAGCAGAGAGACGAGCGTGCCAGCTCACTGTCCATCCCCCCCCCCCCCCGGGTCCCTGCTCCCGCCCTCCGGGTCCCTGCTCCCGCCCTCCAGCCCCCCTGGCCCCCAGCCCCCCTGGGTGGCCTGATGAGTGTGATGTGTGGTGGTTCTCCACAGGTGCTAAAGAGGGACAGTCAGGAGTTCGTTACCAGGAGCTTCTGGGACCTTCTGAGGCGCGGAGCGAGTCAAGCACTGTTCTCTGACCTGGCAGAGGTATACCTGTCCTGTGTCATCCCTCCATCCCTCCCTCCATCCCTCCCTCCACCCCTCCATCCATCCCTCTGTTCTCTGACCTGGCAGAGGTATACCTGTCCTGTGTCATCCCTCCATCCCTCCCTCCATCCCTCCCTCCACCCCTCCATCCATCCCTCTGTTCTCTGACCTGGCAGAGGTATACCTGTCCTGTGTCATCCCTCCCTCCATCCATCCCTCCATCCATCCCTCTTCTCTGACCTGGCAGAGGTATACCTGTCCTGTGTCATCCCTCCATCCCTCCCTCCACCCCTCCATCCATCCCTCTGTTCTCTGACCTGACAGAGGTACAGTATACCAGAACCTTAGTATTCAGTATAACCTATAGGGACTCATACTCTATAGACAACCATATATTGGTACTCTATAGAAAACCAGTATTAATCCATCCATACTCTATCGATAACCAACCAGTATGAACCCATTCATGCTCCATATATAACCAGTAATTCATTCATACTCTATAGATAACCAGTAATCTATTCATACTCTATAGATAACCAGTATGCATCCATTAATACTCTGTAGATAAGTAGTAATCTATTCATACTCTAGATAACCAGTAATCCATTCATACTCTCGATAACCAGTAATCCATTCATACTTTCTAGATAACCAGTAATCCATTCATACTCTCTAGATAACCAGTAATCCATTCATACTTTCTAGATAACCAGTAATCCATTCATACTCTCTAGATAACCAGTAATCCATTCATACTCTCCAGATAACCAGTAATCCATTCATACTCTCTAGATAACCAGTAATCCATTCATACTTTCTAGATAACCAGTAATCCATTCATACTCTCTAGATAACCAGTAATCCATTCATACTTTCTAGATAACCAGTAATCCATTCATACTCTCTAGATAACCAGTAATCCATTCATACTTTCTAGATAACCAGTAATCCATTCATACTTTCTAGAAAAGCAGTAATCCATATGGTCCCTGTGCCCCAGTAGTGGATAGAGGTGTCTAGTGTTAATGTGGTGGGTTAGTCAGTGTTAAAAAGCTCCTGACTTAACATGGAGGTGTTTTTCAAAACCCTTATCTGTTCCCTGCCTTCATCAGCTTCTTTTGTGTGTGTGAGTGTGTGTCTGTGTGAGTGTGTGTGTCTGTGGGTTGTTGACAAAGCTTTGATGTCAGTGATGATTCATCAGTGTGTATTTGTGTGATCTTTTCGAAAAGGTTCTGACAGGTAACCGTGTCTGTCGAACGTCTGAACATGATTGGACATGAACACAACACAAACATCACATGTAGATTCTGCACACACAGCCTCTGTTAGCCAGCCTCTGTTGGCCAGCCTCTGTTAGCCAGCCTCTGTTAGCCAGCCTCTGTTAGCCAGCCCCTGTTCGCCAGCCTCTGTTAACCAGCCTCTGTTAGTCACCCTCTGTTAGCCAGCCCCTGTTAGCCAGCCTCTGTTAACCAGCCTCTGTCAACCAGCCTCTGTTAGCCAGCCTCTGTTAGCCAGCCTCTGTTAGTCACCCTCTGTTAGCCAGCCCCTGTTAGCCAGCCTCTGTTAACCAGCCTCTGTCAACCAGCCTCTGTTAGCCAGCCTCTGTTAGCCAGCCTCTGTTAGCCAGCCTCTGTTAGCCAGCCTCTGTTAGCTAGCCTCTGTTAACCAGCCTCTGTTAACCAGCCTCTGTTAGCCAGCCTCTGTTAGCCAGCCTCTGTTAGCCAACCTCTGTTAGCCAGCCTTGGTTAGCCAGCCTCGGGTGGCCAGCCTCTGTGACACAGGTGAGTCAGCGTGTCTGGAGAGGGGGAGTGACTGCCTGGATGCCTGTCTGTCTGCAAACCTGCTACAACCATTCAGCTGGGTTAGTCAGTAAGGGAAGGAAGGGAGGGAAGGAAGGAAGGAAGGAAGGAAGGAAGGAAGGAAGGGAGGGAGGGAAGGGAGGGGAGGGGAGGGGAAGGGAAGGCAAGGGAGGGAGGGAGGGAAGGGAGGGAGACAGGAAGGGTTAGGGAAGACACCTTTAAGATTGACAGCAGTAATAACTGTTATTCACCTCACCTCAGAGATCAAAGGCTACAGGTTAGTCTCACACACACACACACACACACACACACACACAGTCACACACTGTATGGCTGCAATAACATGTCGTCATGATGATGATCTCACACACACACACACACACACGTGTTTCCAGGAACTCTGGTGTCATTACATAATCACAGAAGGAAGGGTTGGAGAGAGGGGGGCATAGAGAGAGAGGGGGGGGGGGGGTAGGGAGAGGAAGGGGGAGAGTAGCGAAGGAGAGGAGAGAGGAAGAGGGGGATAGACAGAGATGCAGGGGCAGAGTTAACTTCCATCCTTCCTCTCACGATCGTCTCTCAAAGGGATCTTTCCTTTCCACACCATCTTGATTCCAAAAGCCACATAAACCAGCCTGTCCAGCAGCTGTGTTCAGGGCCCAAACCCACTTCCTGTTTTCTCTGTGTTGTGGCCGGGGACTCTGGCCTGTGCTCACCTGTGCTCACCTGTGCTTACCTGGGACAGCAGGACTTTAGACTGGAGGTAGAACACAGCATCCTGCTGGTCATGATGATGATGATGATGATGGCATCTTGCTCCTAACCTCCCCCGGAAAAGGACTGTAGAGAGTTTGCCAGCGACTGGAGCATGCCCTCAGGATTTGGATAGTGGGCGGAGCATGGTTCGGCGAAGGACCAAGGTCATTGGTCCTTTGACCAGTCAATCATCCTCTCCTCCTATCCGGTTCTAAGCAGGTCTGGAAGCTCTGTGTGAGAAGCCTGGAAGGTTCACCTTTTACTGAGCCGAGCCTCTTCTGATGCAGCACACACACTGAGGGGGCGTCTGTTTACTGGAGGATTACCCCCCCAAAAAACATGCCTGTGTGCACACACACACCACACACACACCATACACACACCACACCACAAACACACACAAATCCCCCCAATTTGTCTCAGATAACTAGGATAATGTACCATGCTGGAAGACAGAGGGAGGAGGGAGGGGTGTAGGGAGTGAATGAGAGACAGAGAGAACTGAGACACACCTGAGATTCTGCTTCCTTCAGGAAAAGGTGGAATCTGCTCACATTCTGTTTCTGCATTTCTGCTGGTTCTTGTGGTTCTCTTGGTTCTTGTGGTTCTCGTGGTTTGTGTTGTCACTGTGTGTGTGTGTGTCTTTTTGTTGTTGTCGTGTGTTCTGTTTGATGTTTCCATCTGCACAGAAATGCATGGGATGTGATGTCACTAACAAGCCTGTCTGTCTACGCTCAACACTGTCCTGTCCCTCCCCCTCTCTCTCCCCCCTCCCTCCCCCTCTCTCCCCCCCTCCCTCCACCAGCAGAGTGGAAGGCATGTGTGTCCCTGTCTACAGCTGTCTGTGTGCTGTTATGACCTTTGGCCTCTGTATGCACTGCACATGTGCAGAACGCTCACTGTCTGGCTGTCTGGTACACTGGCTGCCATCTTGGATCGATATCCCCGCCAGATCACTCCCCGCTCACTCTGACCAATCACAAGGCCTGCTTTGGTTTATAACTGATGTACTCCTCCCTTGTCCCCGCCCCCTCTCCTCCACTCTGACCAATGGCAGCGCGCGGATGAGGGGATGATGATCGACACCACGCTATTGGTTCATTTCTTCGGGAAGAAGGGCAAGGCGGAGCTTACCTTCGATGACTTCTACAGGTAATTGCCATGGAAACATGGAGACACACACACACACAACCTTCCACACACACACAACCTTCCACACACAACCTTCCACACACACACAACCTTCCACACACACAACCTTCCACACACACACAACCTTCCACACACACAACCTTCCACACACACACAACCTTCCACACACACAACCTTCCACACACACAACCTTCCACACACACAGCCTTCCACACACACACAACCTTCCACACACACAACCTTCCACACACACAACCTTCCACACACACACAACCACACACACACAACCACACACACACACAACCTTCCACACACACACAACCTTCCACACACACACACAACCACACACACACAACCTTCCACACACACAACCTTCCACACACACACAACCTTCCACACACACAACCTTCCACACACACAACCTTCCACACACACAGCCTTCCACACACACACAACCTTCCACACACACACAACCTTCCACACACACAACCACACACACACAACCTTCCACACACACACACAACCACACACACACAACCTTCCACACACACAACCACACACACACAACCTTCCACACACACACACAACCTTCCACACACAACCCCCCCCCCCCTCTCCCCCGAAGGTTCATGGATAACCTGCAGACTGAGGTCCTGGAGATCGAGTTCCTCACCTTCTCTAAAGGCATGATCACCATCAGTGAAGAGGACTTTGCCAGGATCCTGCTCAGGTACACCAACGTGGAGAACATCAGCAGCTACCTGGAGAACGTCCGCCAGGCCATCCCTGATGAGAAGGTAGGGGGACCTGCAGAACCTGGAGAACCTTCTAGAACCTCTAGAATATGGAACATTCAAACCTCTAGAATATTTTATATTCCAAACTCTATAGAATCTTTACAGTGCAGAACATTCAGAACCCTATAGAACCCTATAGAACCCTATAGAACCCTATAGTTTTATATCCGCATGCTGAACTAGACATTAAGTTCCTGTAGCTCACTAACAGGCCAAAGACTCTCTGTCCTCCACAGTTACACAATCGATCATTATGACATTTTGCAACTAGTAGCAGATCGATGTGTGTGTTGTTAAGCAGTGTGTGCCTGCCTGCACTGTGTGTGTGTGTGTGTGTATCTGGTCACGCCTGGAAAAACATCCCAATAATGTCTTCTGGCCACTCTGCACTTTACCAACAAACTCTCCAAATCTGAATAAGCACTCTGCTCCTCTTCTCTCCATCCTTCCTTCACTCTGCTCCTCTTCTCTCCATCCTTCCTTCACTCTGCTCCTCTTCTCTCCATCCTTCCTTCACTCTGCTCCTCTTCTCTCCATCCTTCCTTCACTCTGCTCCTCTTCTCTCCATCCTTCCTTCACTCTGCTCCTCTTCTCTCCATCCTTCCTTCACTCTGCTCCTCTTCTCTCCATCCTTCCTTCACTCTGCTCCTCTTCTCTCCATCCTTCCTTCACTCTGCTCCTCTTCTCTCCATCCTTCCTTCACTCTGCTCCTCTTTTCTCCATCCTTCCTTCACTCTGCTCCTCCTCTCTCCATCCTTCCTTCACTCTGCTCCTCTTCTCTCCATCCTTCCTTCACTCTCCTCTCCATCCTTCCTTCCTTCACTCTCCTCTTCTCTCCATCCTTCCTTCCTCTCTTTCCTTTCTCCTGCCTCTCCTCTTCTTATGCTCCTTCCTTCCTCCCCCCCCCCCCCCCCCCACAGAGGCAGGAGGTTGGTAGCTATGATGCAACTACCTCCACCAGTGCACGGGACTGTTTAGCATCCTCATCATTATCATCTCCGGTTTCCGCCACTTTGATTGGTCCATCCACAGATGCTGTCACACAGCTTTGAATGGTTCTCATTAGAACCGGATCGTCTCTGTTATCGTTCCGTCAGTATCTCATCATTAGCTGATCACATGTCATACATGACCTGCACCTGGGGGCGTGGCCTAATCTGCCAGGCCCGCCCCCACTGGCCTTGCATGAGGTCAGAGGTCGGCAGCATGAGCACCTGAGGCAGCAGCAGACAGAGCAGCAGGTGTGATGTGTGCTGTCAGCAGGTTACCTGTGTGAGACGGGCCATCGTTAACCTGTGTGTGTGTGTGTGTGTGTGTGTGTGTGTGTGTGTGTGTGTGTGTGTGTGTGTGTGTGTGTGTGTGTGCATGGTGTGTGTGGGGTGTGTGTGTGTGCATGGTGTGTGTGTATGTGTGTGTGCATGGTGTGTGTGGGGTGTGTGTGTGCATGGTGTGTGTGGGGTGTGTGTGTGTGTGCATGGTGTGTGCATGGTGGGTGTGTGTGTGTGTGGGGTGTGTGTGTGCATGGTGTGTGTGGGGTGTGTGTGTGTTTCAGGGGATCACCTTCGATGAGTTCCGCTCATTCTTCCAGTTCCTCAACAACCTGGAGGACTTTGCCATCGCCATGCAGATGTACAACTTTGCCAGCAGATCCATAGGACAGGGTAGCGCTGTGTGTTTGTGTGTGTCGCTGTGTGTGTGTCTCTGTTTGTGTCTCTGTGGCTGTGTGTGTGTCTCTGTGTGTGTCTCTGTGGCTGTGTGTGTGTCTCTGTGTGTGTCTCTGTGGCTGTGTGTGTGTCTCTGTGGCTGTGTGTGTGTGTGTCTCTGTGTGTGTGTCTCTGTGGCTGTGTGTCTCTGTCTGTTTGTGTCTCTGTGGCTGTGTGTGTGTCTCTGTGTGTGTCTCTGTGTGTGTCTGTGTGTGTGTCTCTGTCTGTTTGTGTCTCTGTGGCTGTGTGTGTGTCTCTGTGTGTGTCTGTGTGTGTGTGTGTGTGTTGATCTGTATATAACGCTCGCCCTCTCTGTCACAGATGAGTTTGCGCGGGCCGTGTACGTGGCCACAGGCCTGAAGCTGACCAGACATCTGGTCAACACCATCTTCAAGATCTTTGATGTGGACCACGACGACCAGCTCAGCTACAAAGAGTTCATCGGCATTATGAAGGACAGACTGCACCGGGGAGCCAGGGTGAGGGGGGGGGGGGGGGGGGAGGGAGAGAGGAATTCCTGAGTGTATTCCTTGAGTGTGAGTGCCACCTAGTGGTGTGCGTGCGTGTGTGTGCGTGCGTGCGCGGGTGTGTGTGTGTGTGTGTGTGTGCAGTGCGCAGCAGCATGGACATCTGTTCTCCTCCTCTCTGGCATCACAGTCTTGGCTTGCAGTGACAGTAACTCTCTTCTCACACCTTACTGTCTTTATCTAACCCACCCCACCCCCACCTTACCACCCCTCTCTCTGGCTCTGTCCCTCTGTATTTCTCCCCCTCTCCCTCCTCCCTCCCCCTTCTCTCTGGCTGGTACACCCCAGGGCTACAAGGCTGTGGAAAGGTTCACTTCCTTCAGATCGTGTCTGAAGAAGGAGCTGGCTGGCAGATAAGTACCTGACCTCTGACCCCTAACCCCTGACCTTTGACCTCAGGGACCAGCCCCTGTAGGACCTTCTGAGCTGTTACTGTGTCTATCAAGCAGCTTCCTAATCCCTCAGTCAATACTGTGCACCCTTCTTCAACATGACCCTGCATCCAGATTCACTCTGTGTTCGAATCCTGATTCACATTCAGACACTCCAGTTTGACTCCAGTTTGACTCCAGTTTGACTCCTGTTTGACTCCAGTTTGACTCCAGTTTGACTCCTGTTTGACTCCTGTTTGACTCCAGTTTGACTCCAGTTTGACTCCAGTTTGACTCCAGTTTGACTCCTGTTTGACTCCAGTTTGACTCCTGTTTGACTCCAGTTTGACTCCTGCTTGACTCCTGTTTGACTCCAGTTTGACTCCAGTTTGACTCCCTCCTGTAGTTAACCTGTGTTGTTGGTTCCTGTGCACCAGGTGAGCAGGTCTCAGACCTTCCCCACCTGCGTGAGAGCCGAGGGAAGGAGACACATCCAGCAGCTCTGGAGGAGGTTCACCGAGAAGACCTAGAGAGGAGGAGGAGGAGGAGGAGAAGACCTAGAGAGGAGGAGGAGGAGGAGGAGGAGGAGGAGGAGACCTAGAGAGGAGGAGGAGGAGTATGAGGAGGAGGAGAGGAGGAGGAGGAGGAGGAGAAGAAGGAGGAGACCTAGAGAGGAGGAGGAGGAGGAGCAGACCTAGAGAGGAGGAGGAGGAGGAGAGAAGGAGGAAGAGAGGAGGAGGAGGATACCTAGAGAGGAGGAGAAGGTTGAGAAGGCCTAGAGGAGGAGGACAAGGAGGAGAAGATCTGGAGGAGGAGGAGACCTGGAGGAGAGGAAGAGGAGAAAAGGAGGAGAATCAAAGAATAACCCTGATTAGATGAGTCCTAACCCAGTCCTCATCAAGGTTCTCCAAATGTAACTAGCATGCACACAACCTGTCCATCCTTATCATCCCAGATGAGCCCCCCTGGCTCCTCCCACACCACAGCTGCTCCCTTAGGCTCCGCCCCTCCGTTTCATCACTGACCAATCAAACTACAACCAAGTCCATAGCTGCTGACCACTCAGAAGTGAACCAGACAGAAACTATCATATCATAAATGAAAGACTTAAAAAATATGTTAACATACAGTCAGTTATTAATGCAAGACTTTAGAATTTTATCTTAATCTCATGTCATCTCAAATATGTATTTTTGTAAAAATGCTTTAGTTGCACAGTAAAAGCCAGCATAGATAAATATCTTAACTATGATCGCAGCAATAGCCATATAAATTTATGAATTGAAGGAATCATTGACCTGGTGAAATGGAAGAAGAGAGATGAGGAATTCATGATAATCTACTTAATTTTTCTTGCATACAAAACAAAATTATTATATTGATGTTTAGGTTAGGTTGTTTTTTTCCTGTACATGTTATTTCTCAGATCCTTTCTGAATAGTTTGGTGATGTTGGATCAGTATCACATCAATCGTGCCTTGTTCACTTATAACCAAGCAAATCAGTGTCATGTTGGACATAGAGCAGTGTGCAAGCGGCTTATCTATTTCAATACTGTATCCAAAACTGGGTTGCAATGTTTGATTCCTTGTTTAACTGAGTTATGACTACCTCTAGAAAGATTTAGAAAGATTACATGTTATTTCCTTGAATGCTGTAGGTACATTCCTATATCGCTAATTTATTTTAAGATTATGTTAATTGAACATTCCATACAAATGAACCTATTTAAACCTTGTTTAGTGTCATTATAATGACCAGAATGCAAATGAAAGTGTTGATTGCATGAATAAAACATTTTTGTTGGAACTGGATTGTAAAGTGTGGGCTGAATCTTAACCGACGGTAATGAACTTTAAATGTTAAATATTTATCAAGTAAAAAAAAATGTTTTATCCCAATTCAATATTTTTGCTAAATTCATCTGATAAAATGTGTTAAATAATGTTATCATATAAATTAGTCTTTTGGCAGAAAAGTTGGACTGGAGATTACATCCATGTCTGGCTTGTTATTATAGTAAAGATACTATATTTTTCATTTACGTCGTTGTTGCATGAATATTTAAAGAAATTATGAGTTAATGGTAAACATTTTACATTGTGGTCACCGCAGAACAAAGTAGCCTGATACTTCTGCCACTGCTGGCGGAACTAAAGTGTGAAGGAAGTGTTTCAGTGTGTAAATACCAGACGGACCAGTGCGCTGCTAAAACAGTCCTCCACCTACTCCCCACATGTTTGCATGTGACACATCTCACACCGACTCCACTTCGTATGAATGAAGATGTATTCATCTCTAAACATGTCGCTGATTGTTTCAGCCATGTTTATCACTGACTTCGTATTTGTCTTATATTTTGAATGTGCATATAGTGTCAACCACATGTAGCACACACGCACACACACACACACACACACACACACACACACACACACACACACACACACACACACACACACACACACACACACTTCATCTCATCTAAATATGCTGGCCCTTTCGACAAGAAATGCATTGTGGGTACTGTAAATCTTTTAGAATAATACTTATTTTATCCCCAGTATGTTGTATTTGGTTAATGTTATTCACAGGGTTAGAGTTGTATTGTCAAGCTGCATTTGATTAATTAGGTTTAGTTTGTCACCATCAGTGTGAATGACAGCAGTTTAAATCCCTCTTACCTCTCGCCTGTATGTGCGTTAAGACTATACTTTCAGGGATCATTTCTATAGTTCTTAACTTGCGAAATGTGTTTCTAAAGTGTCTGGTCTCACAAACCATGATGATGAGATACGATATTCCCTTCTGAGCGTGAAGCGAGCAGAGAATAATGATTCAGTTCATAGGTTCCCTGCTATTGATGACCGTTCATTGCTTCCTAGTAGAGCATTGAGGAAGGGAATATGATCAGAGTGGTTTTGTCTTCCTGTTAAAGAATAATTCATAGAATAATCGGATTTAAATACGTATATGTGACAGTAAAATTACATAAATATTATTAACTTTGTGTTTAATACTATTATAAAAAAGTATTAAAGGTTTATCTAATCTAAAATACAATTGTCTCTAAATTAAAAGTCGTGATATTCTACGGAGCTCTCAATAAAAACGTCTGATTGATAAAACAGAGTGATTGTGTTTGGACATCAATGCGTACAAAGTTAGTGGAAGACGCCTATAAAAATTGGATAAAAATCCTTAGTCTAAAGTAATGAGTTGTAATTGATTGATAGTATTCAAGTCTTGATGGTATTTAAGGAATTGCGTTAACATGACACTGTTATAATTGTGATATTTGACTTAATGCACATGGTAAATGTGAGTGTGAGAGTGAATATTCAGTGAAAAGGAGGCGTGTCCCAACCGAGGTTGAACCTTGAACCGCACAGATCTGAAGTCAAAGGTCTCCTTCAGAAATGCATTATGGGTACTGTAAATCTTTTAGAATAATACTTATTTTATCCTCAGTATGTTATATTTGGTTAATGTTATTCACATGGTTAGAGTTGTATTGTCAAGTTACAATTGTCTCTAAATTAAAAGTCGTGATATTCTACGGAGCTCTCAATAAAAACGTCTGATTGATAAAACAGAGTGATTGTGTTTGGACATCAATGCGTACAAAGTTAGTGGAAGACGCCTATAAAAATTGGATAAAAATCCTTAGTCTAAAGTAATGAGTTGTAATTGATTGATAGTATTCAAGTCTTGATGGTATTTAAGGAATTGCGTTAACATGACACTGTTATAATTGTGATATTTGACTTAATGCACATGGTAAATGTGAGTGTGAGAGTGAATATTCAGTGAAAAGGAGGCGTGTCCCAACCGAGGTTGAACCTTGAACCGCACAGATCTGAAGTCAAAGGTCTCCTTCAGAAATGCATTATGGGTACTGTAAATCTTTTAGAATAATACTTATTTTATCCTCAGTATGTTATATTTGGTTAATGTTATTCACATGGTTAGAGTTGTATTGTCAAGTTACACATTAATAAGTAATTTGGTTTTCTCACCATCAAGGTGAATGACAGCAGTTTAAACCCCGTCTCCCTCTCGCCTGTATGGTCGTTAAGACTATACTTTCAGGGATCATTTCTATAGTTCTTAACTTGCGAAATGTGTTTCTAAAGTGTCTGGTCTCACAAACCATGATGATGAGATACGATATTCCCTTCTGAGCGTGAAGCGAGCAGAGAGTAATGATTCAGTTCATCTGTTCTCTGCTATTGATGACCGTTCATTGCTTCCTAGTGGAGCATTGAGGAAGGGAATATGATCAGAGTGGTTTTGTCGTTCTGTTAAAATAATATTTGCAGGGCAATATCGCCCAATTAACGTACCTGTGACTTAATTATTTATTAGGTCATGGTATTCTAGGGAGGTCTAAGTAAAAGCTTTTGATAAATGGATGAAATAGAATGAATGTGTTTTGACTTGAGTAGAGAATGAGTGGAAGACGCGTATAAAATTGGATCAAAGTATAATTAGTCTAAAGTAATGTTTTGTAACTGATTGATAATATTCAGTTCTCTATGGTATTTAAGGGACATGACACTGTTATAAGTGTGATATTTTGAGGACTTTGTGTACTACATCGGATGACGTGTGATGACGTAGTACACAAAAGCCTTAATCAGGCTCGTGTCCACACAAACACGCAGAGCTTGTTTTCTTCCTCGTGCTAGTGTGTGTTGCTGCTCGCGAGCTGCTAGCTGTTAGCTAAGCCTTTCATGGATGACAGTGCTGTGTTTATATCCTCTTTATCTAAAGACGACATCGTTATTTTACCTTCCACACGTGGAACGTTTAATCATTTTGTAACGATTGAAAAGTAAATGCTAGAACAAGCTAGGAAGAGTGAACTAACCAGACAGCTACAGCTAACAACAACAACAAATCTCAGCGCGTGTAGTTTATTATTTTGCTGTTTTTGTGGAGGTGTTGAGTTAGTGTTGAGTTAAGAGGATGAACTGGCTGTTCTCCTCCTCTAAAGGCTCCGGAGGCACAGCTCCTGTGAGCAGCCTCCAGCAGCAGAGACACCGACAGATCAGCAGCCTGAAGACTGCCCACTCCAGGTGAGCTGATGATGCTAAGCTAACCCACTCCCTAAACCAGCTAGTTAAGCTAACAAACTTAATGTTTAGGTCCGGTTAGTTAAGATATCGAGTTAGCCTCGATGACATGCCCTGTTAGCTTTGTTGACGTGAGTGAGTCAGGTGTGTGAACACTGTTCCACCAACATGGAGTATCTTCTCAGCTTAAAGTATTAGCATTGTTTACTAGAAGGACACTGGAGGCTGACAGCCCCTCTCATGTAGCTGTAACTGGAGCGTGTTTGGTGTTGAGATTGACATCTTATGACTCCCTCCTCCAAAGATGTTTCCCCCTTAATAGGGTCGTCTAGGTCAGGAGTAGGTAACCCAGTGTCCTAGGCAGCCACTGTCCTCAAGGTTTTAGATGTTTCCCTGCTCCAGCACACCTGATTCTAATGAACGGCTTGTTATCAAGCTCTGTGGAAGCCTCATAATGATCCATTCATTAGAATCAGGTGTTCTAGAGCAGGGAAACATCTAGAACCTTCAGGACAGTGACTCCCGAGGACCCAGGATTGCCCATCCCTGTTCTAGATGTACAGGTTAAGGTGTGGGCTAAAGGTGGGGGTGTTAGATAGAAGCCACACAGAGGGTAGACTGCAGAGTGACTGTGTGTTTCTGTGTGTGTTCCCTCAGCCTAACAGAGGTCCAGAAGGATGTGGAATACAGAATACCTTTCACAGTCAACAACTCCACCATCAGTGTGAACATGTGAGTCCTTGTGTGTGTGTGTGTGTGTGTGTGTGTGTGTCCTCCTTCTCTGAGCGCTGCTTCCAAAGGTTGTTGACTTCTCTCTAAACATTGACAGCCTGGCTTGAGTGTTGAACTTGACTGTAACTGTTTGCTGGCCCCCTGCCCCCCGCCCCCCGGCCCCCCTGCAGCCTGCTGCCCCCCCAGTTCCCCCAGGAGAAGCCTGTGGTGAGTGTGTACCCCCCTGTGGGTCACCATCTTGTGGACAGCAACAATGGCACCTTAGTGTCCTGCCCTGCCATCGCTAACGTGAGTCTGCCAGAGCTGCCAGGGCTGCTGCTCTGATGCTGAGGCTCTGCACACACACACACACACACACACACACACACACACACACACACACACACACACACACACACACACACCCCTCACTGCCAGAGCTGTTATGTGTATATGTTATTATGTGTTTTGTGGTCGGTATTTTTCCTTCCGATGACCACCGTGTGTGTGTGTGTTTGTGTATGTGTGTGTAGTTCGGGATGCACTCTGACCTGGGTAAGGTGGTTCAGAGTGTTCTGGATGAGTTCTGGAAGAGTCCACCTGTCCTGATGTCTGGAACCTCCGGCTTCCCCTAGTGAGTACCTGTCACATGACTAGCTACCTGTCACATGACTAACTACCTGTCACATGACTAGCTACCTATCACATGACTAACTACCTGTCACATGACTAGCTACCTGTCACATGACTAACTACCTGTCACATGACTAGCTACCTATCACATGACTAACTACCTGTCACATGACTAACTACCTGGCACATGACTAGCTACCTGTCACATGACCAACTACCTGTCACATGACTATCTACCTGTCACATGACTAACTACCTGTCACATGACTAGCTACCTGTCACATGACTAACTACCTGTCACATGACTAGCTACCTGTCACATGACCAACTACCTGTCACATGACCAACTACCTGTCACATGACTAACTACCTGTCACATGACTAGCTACCTGTCACATGACTAGCTACCTGTCACATGACTATCTACCTGTCACATGACTAACTACCTGTCACATGACTATCTACCTGTCACATGACTAACTACCTGTCACATGACTAGCTACCTGTCACATGACTAACTACCTGTCACATGACTAACTACCTGTCACATGACCAACTACCTGTCACATGACTAACTACCTGTCACATGACTAGCTACCTGTCACATGACTAGCTACCTGTCACATGACTATCTACCTGTCACATGACTAACTACCTGTCACATGACTATCTACCTGTCACATGACTAACTACCTGTCACATGACTAGCTACCTGTCACATGACTAACTACCTGTCACATGACTAACTACCTGTCACATGACTAGCTACCTGTCACATGACTAACTACCTGTCACATGACTAGCTACCTGTCACATGACCAACTACCTGTCACATGACTAGCTACCTGTCACATGACTAGCTACCTGTCCCATGACCAACTACCTGTCACATGACCAATTACCTGTCATATGACTAACTACCTGTCACATGACCAACTACCTGTCACATGACTAACTACCTGTCATATGACTAACTACCTGTCACATGACTAACTACCTGTCACATGACTAACTACCTGTCACATGACTAGCTACCTGTCCCATGACCAACTACCTGTCACATGACCAACTACCTGTCATATGACTAACTACCTGTCACATGACCAACTACCTGTCACATGACTAACTACCTGTCATATGACTAACTACCTGTCACATGACTAACTACCTGTCACATGACTAACTACCTGTCACATGACTAGCTACCTGTCACATGACTAGCTACCTGTCACATGACTATCTACCTGTCACATGACTAACTACCTGTCACATGACTATCTACCTGTCACATGACTAACTACCTGTCACATGACTAGCTACCTGTCACATGACTAACTACCTGTCACATGACTAACTACCTGTCACATGACCAACTACCTGTCACATGACTAACTACCTGTCACATGACTAGCTACCTGTCACATGACTAGCTACCTGTCACATGACTAACTACCTGTCACATGACTAGCTACCTGTCACATGACTAACTACCTGTCACATGACTAACTACCTGTCACATGACTAGCTACCTGTCACATGACTAACTACCTGTCACATGACTAGCTACCTGTCACATGACCAACTACCTGTCACATGACTAGCTACCTGTCACATGACTAGCTACCTGTCCCATGACCAACTACCTGTCACATGACTAACTACCTGTCACATGACTAACTACCTGTCATATGACTAACTACCTGTCACATGACTCCACCCATCAGCTTCTCCCATTCATCCTCTCCCTCTCCTCTTCTCTTCCTCCTCTCCCTCTCCTCTTCCTCCTCCCCCTCTCTCGTCTTTAGTAGCATGTACAAGCCGTCGGCCATGCCCCCCTACCCCCCCCAAGGTTACCACTATGGCCCCCGCCCCCCTGGGGGTGCCCCCCCTTCCCACCCAGGCCTTGAGCCCCCCCAGGCCCCACCCCGAGCAGCGGCCCCCGCCTACGGCCTCATCACAGACCTGCCCCTTCCAGTGCCTGGGGCCGAGAACCAGGTACACACACACACACACACACACTGAGGTAAACACACACACTCTCTCTCTCCCCTCTCCCTCCTCTCTCTCTGTTGTAAACACATACTCAGATAGTATACTCCATAACAAGAACAACTGTAAACACAGGAAGCTAACAATTATCTCCCTCCCCCCCCCCCCCCCCCCCCCCCCCCCCGCAGCCTGGGATGAACGGCCACATGTACAGGATGCCTGAGATCCCAGAACGTTTTCCTGAGCTGGTGGATCTGAGGTACAGCCGGCCGTACTGTTACCACACAAGGCTGTGCTGCTGCTGCTGTGCTGCTGACGGTCTGTGTCTGTCCTAACCACTGTCCTGGTGTGTGTGTGTGTGTGTGTGTGTCAGTGTGTCCCAGCTGAAGGACCTCAGTGAACAGGAGGATGTGTTGCTGCAGCTGTTTGTGAGTCTGCCTCAGCTCAGACAGATCACCTCCGACAAGGAGCAGCTGGTCACCAGCATCGTAGACATGGCCAGTGAGTACCTCACCTCCTGTTGTGTCGACATCACTTCCTGCTTCCCTGCTCATGTTCTCCTGATGCTCAGTGTCTCTGTGTCCTCCAGAGAAGAACCTGAACCTGGAACCCCAGCTGGAGGGGAAGAGGCAGGAGATGCTGTTCAAGGTGAGCTGGACCCGCCCTCACAGGAAGCAGTCACTGTCGCATGACTTTGTTGTTGTTGTGTACAGGAAGTGGACTGATCAGGAAGTGGACTGATGTTGTTGTTGTTGTTGTTGACAGTATGAACAGCTGACCCAGATGAAGTCAGCCTTCGAGACCAAGATGCAGAGACAGCATGAGCTCAGTGAGGTGAGGGGGGGGCGACACGCACACCTCCTCTTCCTGTTCCTCTTCCTGGTTGTGCTCCACCCCCCTCTGACCCCCCCCCCCCCCCCCCCTCTGCCCCTCCCCCCAGGGCTGCAGTCTGAGCGCCCTGCAGGCTCGGCTGAAGGTCGCAGCTCATCAGGCGGAAGAGGAGTCGGAGGAGACGGCTGAGAACTTCCTGGAAGGGAGAACAGAGATAGACGACTTCCTGTCCAGCTTCATGGAGAAGAGAACGGTAGGGGGGAGATGGGGGAGTGGGGGGGGAGGGAGGGGGGGGAGAGAGGGGGGGGAGGGGAAGAAAGTAAAGTTTTATGTGAACAGAATTTCATCAACGTTTTTCTCATCCTCCTTTCCTTCCTCTTTCTCTCTCCTCTCTCCTCCTCTCTTCTCTCTCTCTCCTCCTCTCTTCTCTCTCTCCTCCTCTCTCTTCTCTCTCCTCCTCTCTCCTCCTCTCTTCTCTCTCTTCTCTTCCCTCCCTCTTCCTCAGCTCTGCCACAGCAGGAGGGCCAAAGAAGAGAAACTGCAGCAGTCCATCAACACACACGGCCAGTTCCCTAGCAACCCCTAGGCCCCGCCCACCGGCCCCGCCCCTCACTAATGGTTTTATAAAGGTAAACAAAGATACTACATATCAACATCAAGATTCTGTTTTTATCTTGATGGCTTGTTTCTTTCAGTGGTTAACCCCTCCCTCCCTCCCCCCCCCCTCAGGTTTGGAGTGTAAACCAGAAGACAGACAGACAGACAGGCAGACATACAGACAGACAGACACAGACAGATACACAGACAGACAGATACACAGACAGACAGATACACAGACAGCTGTTTCCTGCTCCTTCACACAGACAGTGTTCAGATGTGAAGTGTCACCAGATTCAGCCTGAACTCTCTTCAGAAGACAGTTTCCTCTGATGAAGATGAGGAGGAGAATGATGATGATGTGCTTGGATTTGGATTGACTTGAATCATGAATAAGGAGTCTTAACCACTCTGCTCTGCCCAAATGTCTACACACAAACCATGGATACTGTATTTAAATAATGTTCATAATAGGCTTTCTAATAATCAAAGACACACCTTGTATTATATGTTATTTAATTTGTTTAGGTGAATTAAAACCGTTTAGAATACACCTGTGGAAACAGCCTTTATTTACTATTTGGATTGTGTTTAAATAATAATTATAATTATATAATAATTTTATAACATAAAAATAGGCAACATTATGTAACGGTTAACATAATTATTAGTGTTTTAATATGAATTAGACGGTTTGGATTGGAAACACTGCCTGTGACAACACAGCGTGTGCGCATGCGCTGTTGGAGAGTAATCCTCGCGAGCTGGCTCCGTGTCTCTGCCACCGCTGAACCGGAGAGGGCGCGTGCAGGCTCGTTCTCCTGTTCGTCAACGCGGATGTGGTACGGAGAGAATCCATGGCCATGATCCACCTGCGAACCCGCATCCGAGTCTCGACCTCAACAGAACCCCGCAGCACAACCAGGCACGAGCGGGTCCTATTCTGATGTTGCCTGGTAACCGGACAGTGTTATAGAGTCAGACCGTCTGTCTGCGGGCTTATTTATCGTCACGCACCATTTTGACCGGATATTTCTATGATGGAGCACATTCGGACACCCAAGGTGAGTGTGATGCTCCATGTTTTTATTTCGGTGTGTCGGTCATGTTACCGTCATGGTTTCGTCACCGTGTTTCTTATCGCTGCTGTTTATTCGCCTTCCGTCCGTCAGCGCGCGCTCCACGGTCGCCCGGTAACAATACAGCCAGCGCGTGCCACACGAGCCATCCTCTGCACAGTCTCTGTATCCGTTACACCTCACTAAGAATCTCACGGTATTCACCGCTGAAAATAAAATCTAAAAACCTGTGGAATATAAACGCACCGGTTCAGTTCTGTGGTTCTAATTCGTCACGCGAGCCCCCCCCCCCCCCCCCCCTCGTTCTGCTTGATGTGTCATTGTTTTCAGGGCCTGCAGAAGATGGCACGTTCCCCCGGTTCCTCCTCCGTAGGCCCCGTTAGGGAGCAGGGAGGACAGACCTGCAGTCTGCACCATGTGGAACTGACACATACTGAGTTCCTGTCGGGAGATTTGAAACGTGACATGAAAGCTGAACTGCAGGGTGTCTTATCATGTTGGAGGAGGGGGAGGGAGAGAGGGGGGGAGGGGGGGTGGGGGAGAGGGGGGAGAGAGAGAGAGGGAGAGAGGGGGGAGAGGGAGAGAGGGGAGGGGGAGGGAGAGAGGGGAGACCCCTTCTGCATGTTCTGTGTTCCTTGTTCCAAGTCTCTGTCCTTAGTTCTACTCTGCTTCCTGTCCTCTCTGTTCCGTAAATCCGGGTTCCGCATCCTGTCCCCTGTGTTCTGCCTCCGACCTCCTCCCACGTTCCGCCGTGTGTTCCCCCCCCAGGTGGAGAACGTGCGTCTGGTGGATCGTTCTGCCCCCAGGAAGGCGGGCGTGGGAACCCTGTACCTCTCAGCCACACACACCATCTTCGTAGAGAACAACCCAGAAACACGCAGGGAGACCTGGGTAAGCAGGAAGTGACATCACCACACACACCATCTTTGTACAGAACAACCCAGAAACACGCAGGGAGACCTGGGTAAGCAGGAAGTGACATCACGTCTGGTCGAGCCACTTCCTCTTGGCTCCGCTTCCTGTGGTTCCTGTACTAACTTCCTGTCAGATAAACTCAGTCCAATAGACTCTCGTCTGCCTGCCTTGTGATTGACAGCCCAAGTGATGCGTTTCCTGAGGTTAAAGGGGCTGGACTTCCTGTGTGTGTGTGTGTTGATTGACAGGTGCTTCACAGCATGGTGGCTAGTGTGGAAAGACCGCCCACCACACCGGCAGGAAGTCATCTGGTCATCAGGTGTAAGAACTTCCTGATCTATCATCTGCTGGTGCCTCAGGAGAGAGACTGCATCGACCTCCACCTCTCCCTCACCCGCCTCTCGCGACCTGGTGGGACCAATCGCACGCCTCGAATAACCAGGAAACACACTCTCTCAGCCAATCACACGCCTCGAATAACCAGGAAACACACTCCCTCAGCCAATCACACGCCTCGAATAACCAGGGAATACGCTCCCTCAGCCAATCACACACCAATCGTTACCCTGTACTTGTACCTGTGTAAAGTTGAATCTAATCTAATAACCAGGGAATACGCTCCCTCAGCC
>CM059311.1:4585000-4607500 GCA_030340665.1 Neosalanx taihuensis
TTCCTCCACTGCCTGAGGGAAGGCAGATCAGGACCCAGCCTTCAACACCTTAATGCCTGACTGGAAATGACAGTTGAACGACAGTTGATGAAAGGAAAAACTCCCAAGTAAACCTTGTTACCTTGTTTTAATTTATTTAATATTTAAACTGAAGTGGACCAATCAGATAGTTTTATCATAGTTTTATCAACACCATGTCAGATGACCCTGACACTGATCCTGGGTCAGATTCTCTCCCCTTGAGTACAAACCTGAACAACTGCTAATGAAAACCCAGAACTGTCCTGAGGTCAGCTGCTGGGGACATAACGCACCTGCGCAAGGGAAGAGACCTCCGCTTCCTGTCACACAGGAAGTCAGCTCTCAGCTGGGGGGTATATCTGAGTGACTGGTCAATAGAACACAAAGTCCACTTCTTTTTGTTTGTTTACAGATAACGGCTCATACTTTACTTTTTAAGTGCAATATTTTGATGTTTTCATGTCTATTAGGATGTTCTTTTTCTTTTTTTTTGTGCTGTTTTCACACTGGTTTTAGGACTTGCAGAGTTGTATGATAGTGTTATATTAGTATTTATCTCTGTAGATCAGTTTAGTGTGCTGAGAAGCTGAAGGTTGGACTGATGTAGCTTGAAATGGAAGTGGAAAAGGATTTATGTAGTGAACACACACACACACTTAATATTTCCGGCTATCCTTCTCTCTTCCCTCTCATTCACACTATCAAGTGTCACTAAGTAGTTCTTTATCAATTCCTGGATTGTCTAAATGTTTTGAAAATGCTTATTTTATTTTAATTCGTTTTACTTGATTAGACTAGATTACTAGATCAATGTGACATCTATCCTTATCACTGTTGTCTTTCCATATCGGTGTATTTAAAATATTGTATGTAGGCAATGTTGTCAATGATCCATTTAAATAAACTTACTTCACCCTTTTCAAGTGCTGAACTAGGACTTCGAACCTTTACCAACTGTTCCTGTCAGCAAAACACCGTTTTTCCAGTAGATGGCGGTTGACACTACAAAATAACGTGTTTGTAAACTGGAATTTACGCCCTGCCTGTAAAAAGTTAAATAAAATTATAATTATTTAGTCATGTGACAACACTGCGGAACCTTTTTAATGTTTGATAAAAAATAATATATATATAGCGGTTTCTTCTCATTTTAAACGCTAACCCTGACGTCGAGTGTAAACAGGTGAACAGCGTGCGGAGCGGGTTGGGCTCGTGAAGCTGCGCTAGTAAAGCTGAGCTTGAGAAGCTGCGCTCGTGCACGGACACAGGTATGCTACTGCTTTTGAACAAACACCGTTTTTTTATCCGTTAACGTTCACGGAAAGATATTTACCGTTGACGGAAGACGGTCTCCGGTTGAATGTTAACACCGTGTTCAAGATAAACAGGCTGTAAACGCAGAAACGGTTATCAGGTGAAGGAATTCAGCGCTAGCTTGTTGATATTTGTCGTTGTTTCGGTTAAACTTGATCCACGTCAAGTGAAAATATCCTCCGTTGTTCAGACAGACAGGCGGTGTTCAGACAGACTCCAGCCTGGATACAGCAGCTATGGTGATGAGCGGTATGTGATTAACCTGCCAACAGCAGGAATGTAACACACACACACATAACACACACACACACACACACACACACACACACACTCTGTACCCTCTATATTGCAGACACACACATAGTTTGTGTCCAGGGTGTTATGTGTGTGTGTTATGTGTGTGTGTTATGTGTGTGTAACATTCCTGCTGTTGGCAGGTTGTTGTGTGTGCGTGGTTTTGTATCGTCCTTGTATCCTGATGACAAGGCGGTGATGTTCTGCTATATCCTGGTTGGTCCAGGAGAGAGATTGTATAACCTGACCACTGGTACTGCTACCCTGAAACAAGTGGACAACTCGTGTGTGTTTGTGTGCGTGTGTGTGTGAGTGAGATGTTGCGCAGTTGGCTGCTGCTATAGAGATGTCTCGTCTTGACTCAGCCTCTTGATAGTAGTAGGAAACCCTCTCTCTCTCTCTCTCTCTCTCTCTCTCTCTCTCTCTCTCTCTCTCTCTCTCTCTCTCTCCCTCTCTCACTTCTTGTCTCTCTTTCCCTTAATCCATGTCTCTCACTCTCTCCCTGTATCTCTCCCTCCCTGTCTCTCTCTCCCTCCGTGTCTCTCTCTTCCTCCCTGTCTCTCTCCCTCCTGGCTGTAAGGCTACAGAAGAGTGTTTCTTGCTGAAGTAAGTTGTTTTTGAATCCACCACCTGTCAGGTTGTGACAAGCCATCCCGCTTCATTCCTCTCCACACCTCTCCACAGCTCTTCTCACCTCTCCTTACCTCTCCTTCTCACCTCTCCTCCTCACCTCCATCTCTTTCTCTCTCCTTCTCCCCCCCTCTCCCCTCATAGCCACACAGTAAAATACCGTCCACTTGAACCCTAGTCACCTTGCAGAGCCTGGTATCTCTGACCTCTCAGCTGGAACTCTCTAGAACACCTTGCAGCCGTTCATAAGCAGGATCCCTGTGAGTTCACAGGGCCTGTGGGGGTTTAGTTCTGACTTGTCTGGTTAGCTACGTGATTGTGACCACAGTAACAAGCGCAGGGATTAAGGTGAGGTTTGGCAGGGTAAACATCCAAGAGGTTTCACTAGGATACAGAGGAGTCATGTCCAGGACGATAGGAGGCACCAGTGGAGGAGGAGAGGTGCGAGGGTGGGAGGGGGGGGAGAGAGGGAGGAGGGAGAGAGAGAGGAGAGAGAGAGATCTCCTTTTCTGGAGTCACCATCATACTTCCACCTGGGCTTGTTTAGTCTCTCAGTCTGACTGTGTGTGTGTGTGTGTGTGTGTGTGTGTGTGTGTGTGTTGAAAACCATTAAAACATCCAGAAGGCATTCCCTTCATAATTGCTGAGAGTGTGTGTGTGTGTGTGTGTTAACCTTTCCACCCACACACTCTGGGTATGTTGAGTACAGAGGTCAGCTGGAAGGCCTCTAGGGACAGGTTGGTGACCACAGGACCTGCTGTTAGACTAGGTGGTCCTGTGTGTGTGTGTGTGTGTGTGTGTGTGTGTGTGTGTGTGTGTGTGTGTGTGTGTGTGTGTGTGTGTGTGAGTGAGTGTGCGAGTGTGTGTGTGTGTGTGTGTGTGTGTGTGTGTGTGTGGAATGTCTCCTGTTAGTGTACCAGGGACCTGTGAATATTTAAAGCCCTGTAGAGACCATGCTGATGATGGTTGTGAAACGAGAGTTTATCAGAGACAGCTGGCTCCCTCCCCACATACACACACACACACAGTGTGTGTCTTCTTCCAGAGACACACTGTTATCATACACACACACACACTTCCTCCATGTTCGACGCAGAGAGGGTGTGTCTCTAGCTGTTAAACTTGTGCGTGTTCTCACAGTGACGCTGTCATGACCACCATCTCACTCTGTTCTAGAACAATCTACTGTGCTGTTTATCACTGAGGCTTCTGAATGTTCCCATTGTGACATGTGGGGAAGGGAGGATTGGTGGGGGGAGAGGAGGAGGCCAGGAGAGAGGAGGGGGTGGAGAAGAAGAGAGGGGAGGATTGGTGGGGGGGGAGCGGAAAAAGAGGAGAGGAAAGAGGGGAGGAGAAGAGAAGGGAAGAGAGGAGATGAGAGGAGAGGAAAGAGAGGAGGAGAGGGGAGGAGAGAGGAGGTGGGGCCTGGTTGTGCTGAGTGCAGATATTGATGATCAGGCAGTCTGTTCAATCTTCATACTGAAGGTTACAAACAATGCAGTAATAGTCTCACGTCTCTCCCACACACACACACACACACACACACACACATACTCTCACACACAGATACACACACACACACTCACACGCACTCGCACACACTCTCACACACACCCCGCCCACATGTGCCCTTTGCCAGTTGTTTCCATGTTTAACTTGGATATATTGAGCGCCTCCAGGAAGCCATCAGGATCTCTGGGACACTGATGTTTCCCTGCAACATGGTTCCTCAGTGCCCCCCCCCCTTCCCTCCCTCTCTCTCTGAGGCTGGTGAGTGACCGAGTGACAGTGACTAGTCTCTATCTGCATGGACTGTAGTGTCTGAGTAGATTACTGTGGTCTGCCCTAGTCACTGCTGAAGTGTGTGTGTGTGTGTGTGTGACAGGACTCTTCCTCATCTGAGTCTTGTTGCGATCCTGATCTCCCTCCCTCATCTCCACTCCCTCCTTCATCTCCTCTCCCTCCCTCATCTCCACTCCCTCCCTCATCTCCACTCCCTCCTTCATCTCCACTCCCTCCCTCATCTCCACTCCCTCCCTCAACTCCACTCCCTCCCTCATCTCCTCTCTCTCCCTCATCTCCACTCCCTCCCTCATCTCCACTCCCTCCCTCCCTCAACTCCACTACCTCCCTCATCTCCTCTCCCTCCCTCAACTCCACTCCCTCCCTCATCTCCTCTCTCTCCCTCATCTCCAGTCCCTCCCTCATCTCCACTCCCTCCCTCAACTCCACTCCCTCATCTCCTCTCCCTCCCTCATCTCCTCTCCTCTCCCTCCCTCATCTCCTCTCCCTCATCTCTCTCTCTCTCATCTCCACTCTCGCCCTCATCATCTCCTCTCCCTCATCTGTCCTTTCCTCATATCCTCTCCCTCCCTCATCTCCTCTCACTCCCTCATCTCCTCTCCCTCATCTCCACTCTCTTTCCTGTCTTGTTGGCTCATGTATATTGGAGTGAGTGTGTGAAGGTCAGCTCACCTCTTTTTAGGTGACCCTAGTTTGCAGGTCAGGGGTCAGGGGTCAGATCAGTTTGATCTGGGTGTCACCCTCCAGCCTGTCTCTCCAGCTGATCTGAGAGCAGCCATGTTCCAGACCAGCCTCCTGCTGCCTGAGGCTAATCTGGATGTAAATATGCCAAATATCATAGATTAGAATAATCTGGTTGGCCTCTCTCTATCCAACTTTGTGTGTGTGTGTGTGTGTGTGTGTGTGTGTGGTGGAGCAGCAGCATACAGACACATCATGCACATGTAGTATAGACGCACGATACAGACTTCCATCATCAACACAGTGAAAACTGTACTCCAAGCCAGACTTGCACTGTAGACCTTAAAGTGTTGGAGTCAGTGTGTGTGTGTGTGTGTGTGATAGGAGAGGCTGCCTGGTGCACAGTGAGGGGGGTGGGGGGACACATTCCAGGGCTGCCACACACACACACTAGTCTCTGGTTCTGGTTACTGCAGTGCTGCTGTCTAGGCTGAGCCCAATGTGTTCTGAAGGTCTCTCTCTCCCTCTCTCTCTCCCTCTCTCTCTCTCTCTCTCTCTCGCTCTCTCTCTCTCCCCCTCTCTCTTTCCCTCTCTCTCTCTCTCTCTCTCTCTCTCTCTCTCTCTCTCTCTCTGTTGCTTTCTTTCCCCTCCCTCCTTCCCTTCCCATCTCCCTCCCTCCCCTTCTCCCCTCCCTCCCTCCTTCTCTCCTCCCTCTCTCCCTCCCTCCTCGTCACTTTGTTCCAGTCCTCCCATAGAACAAGAACTGCGCAGCATGCGTGCGTGTGTCTGAAGTGTTGTGTGTGTGTGGAGCCGTGTTAAAGGGATAGCGTGCCAATTGCGTGTGTGTGAGCCAAACGGGGATTGATCCAAGTGTGTGTGAGAGAGACGGGGGGAGAGAGAGAGAGGGAGGGAGGGAGGGGGGGGGGGGGTCAGTACAGAGAACAGAGGAGCAGCAGAACTCAGTGTCGACCAGAGCAGCTTAGTTCAGCTTCATCCTTCAGAGACACCAGGGTGAGTACTGACCACACCGCTCAAACTCTGCTTTACACTGCCGTGGAGTGTGTGTGTGTACCTGTGTGTGTGTGTGTGTGTGTGTGTGTGTGTGTTGGACTGCTAGGTAAACTTTGCCTGTGTGTTCTTTGCGCCCGTGTTTACCAGTGTGACGGAGAGGAAATGTGAACCTGATCAGGATAGGATCGCTCTGGTACCAGAGTTACTGCAACATGTTCTGATACACATTCGGTGTGTGTGTGTGTGTCTGTGTGTGTGTGTGTGTGTGTGTTAGCATATCGTCATGACACTCCAGTGAAAGAGTGTGCTGAGAACTATATACACAGATCACATAACACAGCAGCAGCCCTGGTTACATGAATCATTTAGCTTTAGACCAGGGTAGATAGACCAGGGTAGATAGACCAGGGTAGATAGACCAGGGTAGATAGACCAGGGAGATAGACCAGGGTAGATAGACCAGGGTAGATAGACCAGGGTAGATAGACCAGGGTAGATAGACCAGGGTAGATAGACCAGGGTAGATAGACCAGGGAGATAGACCAGGGTAGATAGACCAGGGTAGATAGACCAGGGTAGATAGACCAGGGTAGATAGACCAGGGTAGATAGACCAGGGTAGATAGACCAGGGTAGATAGACCGGGGGAGGTATTTAGGGGTATTAAACTCTGCCAGGGTAACTCTGGTCTGTGGTTGGTTATTGGAGTGTAGTTCTTTGTCGATAAGTTATGTAACATGGATCTATATACTGTATGAACTGTGGAGGTGCTGGTCTTGGAAGCTGGCCAGTCTCTCTCTCTCTCTCTCTCTCTCTCTCTCTCTCTCTCTCTCTCTCTCTCTCTGGCTCTCTCGCTCACACACACACACGTCCCTGAGGCAGTTAACTGTGTGTGTGTACCAATCATAACTGCGTTAACTTGTAGCACATGGCAACGGAACACAAAAATGATTTCACAGCTTAAGCTGTACTGGACACGTTACACACACACACACACACACACACTCTGTGAGAGGTTTAAATAGCGGCTGAACAGGCTGCTTGGTCCCTCAGAGATCAGTGACGTGTGTCCAACACCATATGAGCTGCGACATCGTGTGTGTGTGTCTGTGTGTGTGATGCAGTGTGTGTGATGCAGTGTGTGTGTGTGTGTTACGCATGCAGTGTGTGTGTCTGATGCAGTGTGTGTGTGTGTGTGTGTGATGCAGTGTTATTTTCTCTTGATATCTCAGTGGATGACTAAGCATACTGCCGGTTTCTATGGCAACGTCGTTTTCTGAAAACTAGTGAGAGGTGTGTGTGACTCCAGCAGACTTTGTGTTTCTAGGTTTCTGTGTGAGCATCAGTGGACCTCATGCTGGGTTAGACTGGGTTTTATCTCACAAGGAAGCAGGTGGTGTCGTGATTTATACAACTCCAGGGTGGAACACAGCTGTAAATGCTGGTACCCTGCAGTACTGCCTCACTGCTCACTGATAACAGGCTCAATATCTGTTGACTGAATTCTTAGGAGTGGTAAAGACACCTGATATAACATGTAGCTCTCTCTCTCTCTCTCTATCTCTCTCTCTCTGTCTTTCTCTCTTGGTATCTCCCTCTCTCTCTTGCTCTCCACCCCTGGCTCTCTCTCTCTCCTCCTCCTTTGTCACACACACACACACACACACACACACACACACACACACACACACACACACTCACGTGCTGTTCTCCCATAAACACAGCTTCAGTGTGGGTTGTAGGGTTACTGCTGGGTGACGTATTTATATTATATACTCTACCCAAACAACCTGGTCTATGCTCGTCTATTCTGGTCTATCCTGGTCTATTCTGGTCTATCCTGGTCTAGCCATGAGGTACCTCAGTACATACTTGAAGGGGTGATAATCACCTTAACTGGGAACTGTCTCTGTACTTTAGAGGAGTTAGAGGGGTGAAGGGGGGGGCGCTGTTAGCACCCAGCTGGTAATCCTCCAGTAATGATAATGCCTCATTCCTCAGGAGGGTGGAGGGGGAGGGAGGGAGGGAGGGGGAGGGAGGGAGGGGGAGGGAGAGAGAGCGCCTGACCGTGCCTGTGCTGATGGATGAAGGAGTAAGAGGATGGTAGAGGCTCCCTCCCCCCTTTTCACTCCCTCGCTCCATCATCCCTCCATCTCCTCCTCTGGTTGTTATGCTACCAGACAAGCGTGCTCTGAAACTGCAGGGTCTTCCATCTCACACACATCCACACTCACTCACACACACACACACTCACTCAGTCCCTCAGCCCCCAGGCTGCCCAGGCCTCAGAGTAGTTTGAGCAGAGGAAACATGGGAGTAGAGGAAGTCTGAGGATCGAGAGATGGTGGGGGAAGGAGAGGCTAGCAAACCTGGCGTGCTTTACCTCCCTCCCTCCCTCCCTCCCTCCCTCCCTCCTTCCTTCCTTCCTTCCTTCCTTCCTTCCTTCCTTCCTTCCTTCCTTCCTTCCTTCCTTCCTTCCTTCCTTCCTTCCTTCCTTCCTTCCCTCCCTCCCTCCCTCCCTCCCTCCCTCCCTCCCTCCCTCCCTCCCTCCCTCCCTCCCTCCCTCTCTCCTTCCCTCCTTCCCTCCTTCCCTCCCTCCCTCCCTCCCTCCCTCCCTCCCCTCCTCCCTTCACTAGGTGAGGGCTGTTAGCAGGTATCCCAGTGAGGCTTCAGTACAGAGCAGTGAGCAGTACAGAGAGTGTCCTGGATCGTCTACTCAGAATAGCTTGTCTCTCTTCCCCTGACCCAGATCACACACACACTCTCACACACTCACACACACTCGCGTACAACACAATCGCTCCAGGTGGGAACACTTGTTCATTCAGATGCAGTTAGGTATCCCTCACAGGTTCTTTCAGAGGGGATGTTCTGCGTGGAACCTGATTCCCTATAGAACCAGGTCATCACACAAACAGAATAACGTAGAAACCAAACTTGTGGTTACCTCAGGCACACAGCCTCTCTGGACAAGGACTTCCTGTTCTGTTCTGTTATAGCGCCATCTACTGGCTACATGGTCACGTGATGTAATGGTGTTTGATTTGTTGAGTCTAAGGTTGTGCAAGTTGAAGAGGACTGTCTTGTGTCCAGTAGGGGGCAGCAGTGCACCTGCTTTCTCTCCGTCTCTGTGTGCCTCTCTCTCTCTCTTCCTCTGTCTCTCTCTCTCTCTGTCTGTCTGTCTATCTGTCTCTCTCTCTCTTCCTCTCTCTCTCTCTCTCTCTCTCTCTCTGTCTATCTGTCTGTCTCTCTCTCTCTCTCTCTCTCTCTCGCTCTCTCTCTCTCTCTTCCTCTCTCTCTCTCTTCCTCTCTCTCTCTCTCTCTCTCTCTCTGTCTGTCTATCTGTCTCTCTCTCTCTCTTCCTCTCTCTCTCTCTCTCTCTCTCTCTCTCTCTGTCTGTCTGTCTGTCTGTCTGTCTGTCTGTCTCTCTCTCTCTCTCTCTCTCTCTCTCTCTTCCTCTGTCTCTCTCTCCTCTTTCTCTTCTGGTAAGTAGACAAATTGCACAATGTAATGTGGTCATTCTGGGCGCTGGATGAATCCTCACTTCTCAGAGCCTGTAATGAATTAATAAAATTGGAGTTACGCAACGTCTTCCTTCCTCGGCAACAACATGTAACTAACCTGCGTCGAGTGTTCAGTTTAAAGACTCTAATGTTGCTGCTGTGCTCATGTTTGTTTTCCCAGATGTCTCCATGGTTACCAGGTGAAGGCTGGCTGAAGGCCACCACACAGCACCTGAAGACCCTGTAGACACCCCAGCCCCAAACCACCAATCACACGCCTGGAAACCCTCCCGTGGCCAATGAGAGCACGGAGCGTCCTGTGCTGGTCACTGTGTTCCCTGTGCCTCCTGAGCGGCGCTGCCAGCCCAGGCGAGGCCTCTGGTGTGGGGGAGGATCAGCTCCACCATGAGCCTGACGCTGCGGAGCCTCAGCAGGGATCCTAACGGAAACGCCTTCACCTCCTCCTCTCCCTCCTCTCCCTCCTCTCCCTCCTCCTCCTCTTCCTTCAGAAGCCGCAGCAGTCTGAGTGGATCAGACAGCCCTAACGACGTTGACATGACCGAGGCCGTCGCCTTGACGACAGAGGGAAACAAGATGGTTGCCGGCGACGTTTCGCCGGACGACAAGAAACAGGAAGCGTACGACGACGCCGACGACGATGATGATGTCGTGTCGGCCGGGCGGGACACGCCCCTGACGACGGAGGCGTCCGAGCCTAACGACAACTCTGTGTCCGTGTACCTGGACGCCAGCGGGGGCGGGACCTGGAACCACAACCTGACGCTCGCCATCCACCACCGTCACCGCGACGACGACGACTCCGAAGCCCTGAGCAGCAACGAGCCGTGTGGCTCTGACTCCAACGCCACAGAGATCCCTGCCGATGATGAAGATGATGGTGATGATGAAGAGTGTTTCCTGTCAGTGAGTTCTGACATGGTGGTGAGGAGGGCCAGTCTGACCCAGACTGACTGGGAGAAGCTTCCCAGGGACGGTGTGTCCATCCTGGGGGAGTTCCCCTCCACGGCCCCCCTCCAGCCCTCCATCCCTACCCCTCTGCCGGGTCCCTCTGAGGGGCCGGATGAGGAGGGATGCCCCCCCCTCTCTGGCTCCACCACCACGGACCTCCAGAGCCAGGGGAGCGGAGGGCCAACTCCATCCGATGAAGAGGTGGCAGGGCTGGGCTCAGACCAGCCTCCGGGTCTCCCTGTCCTCCAGAACCCCAACTCCTGCAGAGAGGAGGCGGAACCTCCTGATTTAGGTGACCTCTGCATGACCCCTGAGTCAAGCTTGAGCCCTGAGTCGAGGTCAGAGGTCAGTGAAGCCCCCGCCCCCCCCACGACCCCTGGACACGTAGAGACCAACCCAGACGCTGCCAGACCAGCCGTCTCCGTGACGACCAGGCCGTCCAGGGCCGAGGTAAAGAGGTTCCCCAAACAGGACCTGAGGAACATCAAGTCCAAAGTCCAGTCTAGGCCCACCCCCGCCTCACCCAAAACCACCAATCACACGCCAGGAAAACCTCCCACAGCCAATGAGAGGAAAGCACTTTCCAGGAAGGAGGAAGTGAAGTCGGACGGTGTCAGAAGACAGAAGCCGCCGGCAGGTCAGGTGATCAAGGTGGCCATTCTCCGACCCGTCCCCAAACTCAGAGCCAATCCAAACAGAGAGCCCAGAGTCTCCAACCTATCAGAGCAGAGGAGGAAGGTGGGACTAGCCAATCAGACGCACTCTAGCTCCACCACCTCGCTGGGGTCTGATGCTAACGGGGAGGGGCCCCTGAGGTCCCCTGAGGAGGCTGTCCAGCACCTGCCTGCTCAAAATGGACATGAGGTGCTTCTAGAAGTTCCTCAGGATGGTTCTACGGCTGGTTCTACACAGAACACCAGCGACTTCACCAGCACACCTTCAGAACCAAGGAGAGACCGTGGCATGGTGAGAACTGTGTGTGTGTGTGTGTGTATGTGTGTGTATGTGTGTGTGTATGTGTGTGACACTCTGTAGCTGTCAGCAAGCCTGTTCTACCAGGGGGGAGAGGGGGAGGAGGGGAGGGGGAGGAGGGGAGGGAGGTTTAACTTGTTCCTGGAAGAGCACAAGGTGTCTATGGGTGTGGCCTACCTGCCTGTCAGAGGAACCATTATGTGTCATTAAAATGATCATTATCCTGGCTTCACGCACCCCCCGCCCCCCCTGCTGTTGTTCAAGTTGTGGATGACAGCAGGATCGCTGCCTGTCTTCAGGTCTGGGCTTATATAAGAGCCAGCAGACTGGTTCAACCTGTGTTCCTCTGTTCAGGCTGGTTCAGTCTGTGTTCCTCTGTTCAGTCTGTGTTCCTCTGTTCAGGCTGGTTCAGTCTGTGTTCCTCTGTTCAGTCTGTGTTCCTCTGTTCAGGCTGGTTCAGTCTGTGTTTCTCTGTTCAGTCTGTGTTCCTCTGTTCAGGCTGGTTTAGTCTGTGTTCCTCTGTTCAGTCTGTGTTCCTCTATTCAGTCTGTGTTCCTCTATTCAGGCTGGTTCAGTCTGTGTTCCTCTATTCAGTCTGTGTTCCTCTATTCAGGCTGGTTCAGTCTGTGTTCCTCTGTTCAGGCTGGTTCAGTCTGTGTTCCTCTGTTCAGGCTGGTTCAGTCTGTGTTCCTCTGTTCAGTCTGTGTTCCTCTGTTCAGTCTGTGTTCCTCTGTTCAGCCTGGTTCAGTCTGTGTTCCTCTGTTCAGTCTGTGTTCCTCTGTTCAGGCTGGTTCAATCTGTGTTCCTCTGTTCAGTCTGTGTTCCTCTGTTCAGTCTTGTTCAGTCTGTGTTCCTCTGTTCAGTCTGTGTTCCTCTGTTCAGGCTGGTTCAGTCTGTGTTCCTCTGTTCAGGCTGGTTCAGTCTGTGTTCCTCTGTTCAGTCTGTGTTCCTCTGTTCAGCCTGGTTCAGTCTGTGTTCCTCTGTTCAGTCTGTGTTCCTCTGTTCAGCCTGGTTCAGTCTGTGTTCCTTTGAATCCATTCCAGAAGTTAGTCACAGGGGGTTAACATTCCTTCACAAGGCTTCACCCTTCCTGCTTAACAAGAACCTTTCTTTTTAGAACTGAGCACTGAATAGTTCTAGAACCATTTGATGGATTCACTTCTGGAACCGAGCGCTTATAGAGTCACTGATGGAACCTCCATTGTAGAATTTGTTCTTTTTTTTTCGTTTTGTTTTTGAAAGTTCAGATTCCAGAGTCTTTAACTCAGTCCATGTGTGCAGCGTGTTTATAGAAGGAGAGGGGGGAGGAGAGGGGGAGAGGGGAGGGGGGGGACAAGGGGCAGACAGAAAACAGAGCTACTCCCAGCAGTGTCTCTCAGGGAATGTAGCACAATAGCAACGTTACCTCTGGGCTTCCAGTGTACTCTGGTTTCCCTTCCTCTTCTCCCCCTCTGTCCCTCCTCCCCCCTCCGCCCGCCTGCCTGACTCCTCCCCCTCCGCCTGCCTGACTCCTCCCCCTCTCTCGTCCTCCCCCTCTCTCCTCTCCTCCTCCCCTACTCTCTGGTTTCTCTGCTCCACTTCTGCCTGAGCAGGGCATGGCCAACACCATGGTCTCAGTGTGCAGCTCCAAGCTGGGGACCATGGGCTGGGATACTAAACGACAACTCTTTCTACAGAAGGTCTCCTCCAAGCTGGGCCCCTCCCAGGGCAGGGCCCGGGGGGCCTGGGGAGCGAGCTGCACCGTGGGGCCCTCTCCAGCCCCCAGCTCCGCCAACATACCTCCAGGAGGAGAAGGGGTTGCCTCATCAAAGCTGCCCCAGGCCGGGGCCTCGTCGGCGGGGAAGGATGGGCTGAGTGTTGGTGTTGGTGGATCTCCAATTAAAGGGCAACAGAGCCAGTCTCAGGGTGAGTACACACACTCACTCACACACTCACACACTCACTCACACACTCACTCACTCACACACTCACACACTCACTCACACACTCTTTCGGTGATCTGTGGCAACTTGTCTGCTGAGTAGCAGACTTACAAACGAGTGTGTTTTGTTTACCTTAGCAAGTGTGTGTGTGCGTGTGTGCGTGTGTGTGTGTGTGCGTGTGTGCGTGCGTGTGTGTGTGCGTGCGTGCGTGTGTGTGCGTGTGTTGAAGTCCTCGTTGTGATAGTGGCAGCCTCAGGAAAGGAGACCAAGACTGCAGAGCTTCGGGTTAAAGAGTTTTTGTACATTCCAACACACTCACACACACATACACACACACATACACACACATACACACACACATACACACACAAACATACATTTAAGTACATGTCTGTACACAGTACTGACTGTTTTCAGCTCTGCTTTTACAAACAGAGAAGCAAGTTGTTGAAAGACCGGCATGTGTGTGTCTGTGTGTGTGTGTCTGTGTGTGTGTGTGTGTCTGTGTGTGTGTATGTGTCTCTGTGTGTCTGTGTGTGTGTGTGTGTGTCTCTCTGTGTGTGTGTCTCTGAGTGTGTGTGTGTCTCTGTGTGTGCATGTGTGTGTGTGTGTGTGTCTCTGTGTGTGTGTGTGTGGTTCAGGCTGGTTCAGACTGCAGCAGGTTAGCTTATTCAGCACAGGGTGTTTGTATCCTACAGCTCTGCAGTGTTACATAACAGACCTGCCCTCTCGGATTCTCCCTCTTCCCCTGAAAGGCCACTTCAGATCAGCCACAGTGGAGAAGACATGCATGCAGACGTGTGTGTGTGTGTGTGTGTCTGCAGCATGTTTTAACTTCCCCCTGATCTCTCAAAGGAAGTAAAAAGACACATTTCCTATCATAGTGCTCTTTCTTTGTGTGTGTGTGTGTGTGTTTGGTGTGTGTTTAATGTAACATTGGTCATATCCTGCTGCGGGAGTCACTGTAACTTCTTACTGGTGTTTTCTGACTGCTGTCCAATGGCATGTAATTTAATCCATGTACGTTAGTGTGTGTGTGTGTGTGTCTCTCTGTGTGTGTGTCTCTGTCTGTGTGTGTGTCTGCGTGTGTCCCAACCCATCCTTTCTATAATCACCAGGCTGCAGTGTGTGATTTAGAACAGTTTGGATTCAGACGTATATGTGTGTGTGTGTGCGCATGAAGTAGCTCAGATTCCTGATGGACAATAGCTTTCCTGTTTGGATTTGGAACACAGACACACACACACACACACACACACGCCCCCTCTCAGCTTGAACCTGTCTTAACCCCATCTCTCTCTCTCTCTCTCTCTGATGTCACTGAGCCAGTTCCTGTCTGCTTATCCTGTGAATGTTTTTCCACTGGACACAGTCGAACAGCTTTTGAACTGTGCTCCTTCCTCTGGCCACTAGAGGGCACAGCAGCATTCTACTGGGAGAAGATGGACAAAAATGGCCTCTCATGCAGAGCAGTGGTTTTTCCTCCCTCAGCAGTACCTGATCATCACCCTCCGTGTGACTCCTCCCCCTCCGTGTGACTCCTCCCCCAGGGATCCTGAAGCCTCGCTCCACAGACCGCCCGTCCGGATTGGTCCCCCCAGGTTCCATGACCTCTAACCCCAAGCCCACAGCCAATCCCTGCTCAGCTCCAGCTCGGCCAACCGCCTCCAAGCTGCCTGTCAAGGGATTACCCACAAGCCTCAGCAGTTCGTCGCTGGGCAGCGTTGCCAGCGAGACCAACGCAGGCACCGCCCCCAGCAGAGGTAAGACCTGTCCAACAGAACATCATATCTCTCTTTCTCTCTCTCTCTCTCTCTCTCTCTCTCTCTCTCTCTCTCTCTCTCTCTCTCTCTTTCTCTCTCTCTCTCTCTCTCTCCTTCTCCCTCTCTCTCTCTCTCTCTCTCTCTCTCTCTCTCTCTCTCTCTCTCTCTCGTAAAGGAATACGTTCTTTCCACTGATGCGGTTTTCCTGTTTCTGGTGTGAGGTCACTTCCTTCTTTCCCACCAGACTGCTCTGTCCACACACACACTCACACACACACTCACACACACACTCACACACTCACACACACTCACACACAGACAGGCAGAGAGATACTGTACCATTGTGTGGCACAGTTTGGGTTCAGACCTCTGTGACCAGAGCATTAGTCACACTGCAGACACAACTACAAACAGACACACACAGACATGGACACACACAGACACACACTACACACCCTACACTCATACCACACATGCACACACAGACACACAGACACACACACACACACACACACACACAGCATGGCATTCTCATTTCCTTTCTTGGGTTCAGGGGTCACATCTGGTCAGACTTAGTGACAGACAAGCTGTGTGTGTGTGTGTGTGTGTGTGTGTGTGTCTGTGTCTGTGTGTGTGTCTTTGTGTGTGTGTGTGTGTGTGTGTGTTGCCAGCATGTTTCTCTTTATCCAAGCTAACTTGAATAATGTCCTGAGACAAAACCAATATATCCTCAAAGTAGCTTCTGTTACTGAGAGAGGGATGAGAGGGAGGATGGAGAGAGAGAGAGAGAGAGGGGGGATGAGAGGGAGGATGGAGAGAGAGAGAGAGAGAGAGAGAGAGGGGGGGGATGAGAGGGAGGATGGAGAAAGGAGAGAGAGAGAGGGGGGGGGTGAGATGTCTCTCTCTCTCTGGTGACTCATAAATGAGCAGTAGGTACAGTTGCCATAGGATCTGTAATGTTGTCATGGTGACAACATGATGACTGAGAATGTGTGTTCCTATGGTGATATATCTCTCCCATCCTCCTCTCATCTCCTCCTCTCCTCCCCTCTCCCTAGTACCTGCCCCGGCCCTGTCCTCTATCCCTGGAGCTCCAGGGGGCAGCCAGGCGGAGGATCGTCCCAGCAAGAGTGCTGTTCCTGGGCTCAGCCAGGGTAGCAAGCCCCCCTCCTCTGGATCTGTGAACAGACCCCCAGGCCTCAGGACCAGGGCCTTCTCTCTGCAGGGCAGGGGCTCTGCTACAGGTGACACACACAGAGACACACACACACACAGACACACACTGAGACACACACACACTGAGACACACACACAGAGAGATACACACACTCACACACACACTGAGACACACAGAGAGAGACACACACTGAGACACACACACACACAGAGATACACAGAGACACACACACAGAGAAACACACACTGAGAGACACACACACGCTCAGAGATACACAGAGAGAGACACACACAGGGACACACACACACACTCACTCAGAGTCAGTGTGTGTGTTCACAGTCTTCCAGTCTAGCAGGGTTTTGATTGGCTGCTCCATGTCTGCAGGACTGAGGACCCCCAGTCTGACCAATCAGATTGCAGCTAAGAACACCCAGAATGCCTTGCAGAGACACGACTCAGCCAGACTCAGCCGCCCCTCAGCCACGGGTAAGAACGTGTGTGTAGGGGTGTGTGTGTCTGTGTGTAGGGGTATTTGTTGTGTGTTTGTGTGTGTGTGTGTGTGTGTGTGTTTGGCCTGACTGGTTCTGGTTACCAAGTTCTCAGTAAACAAATGCATCCTGACTGTAATTATAGATATAAACAGAATGACCCCCCACCACCATCACCACACACACACACACACACACACACACACACACACACACACACACACACACACACACACACACACACACACACACACACCACCCCCACACACACACACACACACTCCTTAATGTGATTAGCAGTAGGTGTGTTTAGTTCCTGGAGAAATGCAGTCTCCGTGCTGTGTGGAGGCCGCATGTGAAGCCTGGGGCTGTGGTTAATCCCTCCCCACACAGACTGTCTCTGGTCTGGGCTCCGGCGCCTGGCTGCCCCCCCTCTGTGGTCTCCTCTGGAGCTCCCATCATGCTTGTGGTGAGCCACCAGGCTGAGACTGGCTGTCACCGTCACTGTGGCAACACACACACACACACCACACACACACACACACACATGTACACACACGTATGTACCAGATGTTCTCATACACATGGGCATGCAGAGAGGGAGGGAGAGAGAGAGAGCAGTTTGTGCCTGAGAGTAGGGAGTTGATTCACACCCCGCCCACTCCCTTCTCTGCGCACGCTCCCCCCTCCCCCTCCTCCCCCTCCTCCTCCCCCCTCCCCCTCCTGTGTGTTCAGAGGTGCAGAGAGATCCTGAAGCAGAGCTTTGTCTGCTGTCGCCTGCCTCTGCGTGCGTGCGTGTGTGTGTGTGTCCGTTAACGACACGACCATCTCTGGTGTGTGTGTGTGTGTGTCGACCATTCTGGGGGTCGCCGGGGATTACAGCACGCCCTGATTCTCTAGAGAGGAACTCTGATCCTCCTCATCATCGCTAAGCCAGAGAGAGGAGGAGAGAAGAGGAAGAGGGATAGAGAGGAGAGTGGAGGTGGTACCATAGCGGGAGGTCGGAAAAAAACCAGGCTATTTTTGGCGCCAGGTTCTCTCCTTTCCCTATTGGCTGAGAGCTGCGTTGCCGTGGCTTCAGAGCCGGTTGCCGTGCCCACGGTTCTCTTCTTCTGTGGTGTGAGCTGCTGGTTGTTACTGAGGAACGTCTCTCTCCTGCTCTCATCTTCAAGGTCTCTCCTCTTTGATTCTTGGTCGGGCTTAAATGCTTTTTCCGATTGGAGGAAATTCTTCCGTTTTTTTGTCGTTGAAAATCTGAAAGCAGTTCCGGTTCCGGTATCTACCCCAGGACGGTCTCTTCTGGTATCTACCCCAGGACGGTCTCTCCTGGTATCTACCCCAGGACGGTCTCTCCTGGTATCTACCCCAGGACGGTCTCTCCTGGTATCTACCCCAGGACGGTCTCTTCTGGTATCTACCCCAGGACGGTCTCTCCTGGTATCTACCCCAGGACGGTCTCTCCTGGTATCTACCCCAGGACGGTCTCTTCTGGTATCTACCCCAGGACGGTCTCTCCTGGTATCTACCCCAGGACGGTCTCTTCTGGTATCTACCCCAGGACGGTCTCTCCTGGTATCTACCCCAGGACGGTCTCTTCTGGTATCTACCCCAGGACGGTCTCTCCTGGTATCTACCCCAGGACGGTCTCTTCTGGTATCTACCCCAGGACGGTCTCTCCTGGTATCTACCCCAGGACGGTCTCTCCTGGTGTCTACCCCAGGACGGTCTCTTCTGGTATCTACCCCAGGACGGTCTCTCCTGGTATCTACCCCAGGACGGTCTCTTCTGGTATCTACCCCAGGACGGTCTCTCCTGGTATCTACCCCAGGACGGTCTCTCCTGGTATCTACCCCAGGACGGTCTCTCCTGGTATCTACCCCAGGACGGTCTCTCCTGGTATCTACCCCAGGACGGTCTCTCCTGGTATCTACCCCAGGACGGTCTCTGCTGGTATCTACCCCAGGACGGTCTCTCCTGGTATCTATCCCAGGACGGTCTCTCCTGGTATCTACCCCAGGACGGTCTCTCCTGGTATCTACCCCAGGACGGTCTCTCCTGGTATCTACCCCAGGACGGTCTCTCCTGGTATCTACCCCAGGACGGTCTCTGCTGTTATCTACCCCAGGACGGTCTCTGCTGGTATCTACCCCAGGACGGTCTCTCCTGACAGGGGGTATCCCTCCAGAAAGCCGCCATGCTGTGGTCTCCCAGACTCTCGCTGTCTAACTTCCATGTGAAGCTGACAGCTAAAGGATTGTTCCGGAACCTGCAGCTCCTCCCTGGCTGCAAGAAGAGTACCAGGGTGTTCCACACAGGTCTGACACACATACACACACAGGCACACACACACTCATAGGCACACACAGACACACTCACATATGTCTGTCTTCCACGTGTGACTTGGTGGTAGTGTGGTTAAATAGCCAGTCAGCTGGGTAAGTTAACCATGTTCAGCTGGTTTGGGCTCCAGAGTGTGTCTGGTTTGGGCTCCAGAGTAGGGCTGGTTTGGGCTCCATAGTGGGCCTGGTTTGGGCTCCAGAGTGGGGCTGGTTTGGGCTCCAGAGTGGGGCTGGTTTGGGCTCCAGAGTAGGGCTGGTTTGGGCTCCAGAGTGGGCCTGGTTTGGGCTTCAGATTGGGCCTGGTTTGGGCTCCAGAGTGGGCCTGGTTTGGGCTCCAGAGTGGGCCTGGTTTGGGCTCCAGAGTGGGCCTGGTTTGGGCTCCAGAGTGGGCCTGGTTTGGGCTCCAGAGTGGGCCTGGTTTGGGCTCCAGAGTGGGCCTGGTTTGGGCTCCAGAGTGGGGCTTATCCGTGTGTGTGTGTGTGTGTGTGTGTGTGTGTGTGTGTGTGTGTGTGTGTGTGTGTGTGTGTGTGTGTGTGCGCTAAGAGGATTTTTTTTTGGTTTGGCCCCAGCGGCGTGTGTGTGGTGTGGTGTGTGTGTTTGCTGCTCTGGATCAAAGCAGACATGGAGGATATCCGGACCCTGGGAGGGGTGTGTGTGTGTGTGTGTGTGTGTGTGTGTGTGTGTGTGTGTGTGTGTGTGTGTGTGTGTGTGTGTGTGATGTCATGTAATCAGCACCCTGTCTGTCCCTCAGTAATCACTGTGGTTAAACTTCCCCAGAGCAGATATAGTCTGGAAATACACACACACACACACACACCATTCCCAGTCTGGGAACACATATTTCACACACACACACCAGTAGGGGGCAGTGTGACAGTAGAGATGCTCTCTGCAGCTCTGTGCATCGCTCTGCCCACTAGAATGACCTCTGTGGGATGAGAGGCAGCTACTAATGGGAGGAGGAGGAGGAGAGGAAGGGAAGGGAGATGGAGATGGAGAAGGAGGGAGAGATGGAGAGAGCGAGAGGAAGGGAGAGGAGGTGGAGGAGAGCTTGATGGATGGATAAACAGAGTTTGTGTGTTTCCTAATTGCAGTGTGTGTTTGTTTGTTTGTGTGTGCGTGTGTGTGTGTGTGATGGTAATGTGCTTCTAATGCACTCTGGGTATATCTGGGTCTGTGCTCTGACCATCATTATACCGTCTTCCCAGCATGCACTGGGAGGGAGCGAAGGAAGGGGGGGAGGGGGAGAGTGGAGAAAAGATGGAAGAGAGAAGTGGAGAGAGGGAGGAGAGGAGGTTCCATCAGCCTCATGTCAGACAGGGAGGGGCATATTTAGAGAGGAGGGGTTAACTTCAGCGTCATCCCAGTCAACAGTCTCATCAGGGCGTTGCCGGCAGCCTGACCAGAGTGTGTGTGAGGGAGAGAGAGTGCGTGTGTGTATGTGCGTGTCTGCCAGGGGTCTCTGTGTTTTGCGCTTCATGTATGTGTGTGTTGTGGTCAAACACAAGTGTGTTCATTTTGTGTTCTACGTGAGTGTGTGAACATGTGTGTCTGTGTGTGAGCTTGTCTGTGTGTGTGTCTGTGTGTGTTTCTGTGTGTGTGTTTCTGCGTTTGAGTCTGAGTGTGTGTCTGTATGTGTCTTTGTGTGTGTGTCTTTGTGTGTGTGTCTGTGTGTGTGTGTGTGTGTGTGCGTGTGTGTGTGTCTGTGTGTGTGTTTCTGCGTGTGAGTCTGAGTGTGTGTGTGTGTCTGTATGTGTCTTTGTGTGTGTGTCTTTGTGTGTGTGTCTGTGTGTGTGTTTCTGTGTGTGTGTGTGTGTGTGTGTGTGTGTGTGTGTGTGTGTGTGTGTCACCATGCTGAATGTGGCAGCCTCCCCATTGATCGGCCGTTCTCTTGCAGTGGACAAGAGCAGCCAGCGGGGGGCGCCAGGCAGAGCCTCCATCCCAGCCCCCATCCAGAGTAGCTCCCCCAGGCCTGGGGCTCCAGGGCAGGGGGCCGGGGAGGGGGAGCAGCCCCAGGGAGAGAGGAGCGGCGCTGGGCAGCAGGTCAGGAAGCTCCTGGTCCAGGGGAACAGACGTCTGGAGGCTCTGACTGTGGTGATCCAGCACCTCTTCACCGAGGTAAGACCAGGACCCTGTGTGTGGAGGGGGGGGGGATGACTAATGTATATGCATATTGCAGGTAATATGCAAATATATTAGTTATGTTTCACGTTCCAAACCTCCCACACACACACGCACACACACACACACAGGCTGTGTTAGGATGAGTGTGTCCTCAGTGTTGCTGTGTCATGCTAGCATGCTAGCCCAGTACTGTGTGTTTGGGGTGAGAACAGCAGGAAGGTGTGTGTGTGTGTGTGTGTGTGTGTGAGAGAGAGAGAGAGATGAACACCGATCTGTTCTGTGGGAGGGGGGGAGGGAGGGAGGGGTGGAAGGAATGCAGCAGCTGCAGTTGAACCCTGCAGAGAGGGAGGGAGGGAGGGAGGGAGGGAGGGAGGGAGGGAGGGAGGGAGGGAGTAAAAAGAGGAAGCTTTCTGCTGCGTATCACCTGTGAGGATCTTACTGGTTCAAGGTGTCACCAGCCCCTCCCCCTCTATCAAAGCCCCTCCCCTTTTTGTCCTCGGGGGCGGAGCCAGAGGCTGAAGTTAGGAGCAAGACAGGCTGGGCTTTAGTCTAGAGAGATACGGAGAGAGAGAGATAAATGAGTTGTTGTAAGCGTTGTATTGAGGAGGGGTTTGAGTAGGAGAGGAAAGCTGGAGGGAGGTAGAGAGTGACTAGGAGAGAGTCAGGGGCAGGAGGGCCGGGGGCAGGAGGGTAGGGGGCAGGATGGGGGCTGTTGATAGCAAGCCTCTGGAGAAGACTGCTCCTCATGTCAAGAAGAAAGCCAAGGTCTGACTGTTTACCCTCATTTCTTTTCAATCTCTCTTTATCACTCTCTCTCTCTCTCTTTCTCTCTCTCTCTCTCTCTCTCTCTCTCTCTCAGTGTCCGATAAAAGGATTTCCACCTTCCTAGAAAACATGGCCTTGAAGAGAGTGTGCATGTGTGTGTGTGGCAAGGACGAGTTAATTGTTTATGTAGGGAGTGTACTTCGGACAGTGTTGGAAAGCTTTCACTGTCAGCATATATCACAGACAGACAGACAGAGAGAGACAGAGAGACAGACAGAGAGAGACAGAAACAGAGACAGAGAGAGACAGAGAGAGAGAGTTGTGTGTGCTTGGATCAGCTCTGGGTGTAGTCTTGGAGTGTGTGAGAGTGTTGATGTGAATGAAGGAATGTGAGTTAGCGTGACTTCGCATTTCACTTGGAGAAAGGCTCTATAGCGTGTGTGTGTGTGTGTGTGTGTGGTGTGTGTGTGTGTGTGTGTGTGTGTGTCAGAGGGGAAGAGAGTGTACTGGAAGCTTGTGTTACTACTTGAATATCTTCCATCTTTATAAATATACCAGAGAACATAATGATAATCAATCTCTATATGTCTCTCTCTCCCTCTCTCTCTGTGTCTCTATATGTCTCTCTCTCACTCCTTCCCTCTCTCTCCCTCTCTCTCTGTGTTTCTATGTCTCTCTCCCTCTCTCTCTCTCACAGCGTGAAGAAGTTCTTAAGGAGAAAAAGG